>QEPC01007924.1:90853-101671 GCA_003113815.1 Sphenodon punctatus
ATTCCACTAAGTTGCGGAATTAAATAAGCGGAACCGCGGAACCGCGGAATGAAACCGCGGAATGAAAGCCTCTGCCATGCCGTTCCACTAATTGCGGAAACACTGTTTCCGCCGGAAATAGCTACCGCTGCGATATTCCGCTACAGCCCTAGTCACCACAGCTGAACGTCATGGCGGGGGATGAGGTGTGGGGAGGAACCGCCCACCTGCAATTATGTTGCAGTTCCCCCCACCCAGGTCATGTAGGCAGTGGGATGGCTTTCCCAGTGGCAGGCATGTTTGTTCCGTGTCGCTCGCCAACCCGGAAAGTGGCTGCTGCAGTTTTCCACTCCAGGCCAGGCTGGGAAGCCACCCCACCACCTGCATGTTTGTTTTTTACCCTTTGTTATGTGACACAGGCAAAAGGCATCCCAAGACAGCATCAAAGACAATGCCATGCCATAAGCAAACAACATCACAGAAAGATGCAGAATGCAAAGTAAAATGAGAGCATGCCATGAATCCACTCCATATTCATACAGCATATTTAGGCTGAATCCTTCCAGCATGATTCCAGTCCCAAAGCAGGGAGAGCCCATAGAAGCATGGGAACCCATGTTTTATACCCCATTTTGAGCAGTGGTTCTCAAAACCTGTCTATGTGACCCCAGTTTGAGAAATATGGAAATATAATTTCCACATTTCCAAAAATTGGAAATATAATTCCATGACCCCAGATAGCAAAGTATATCTGATTTGATTGGATTTTATTGTTAGCCACATGGTGATATCAAATATCACCATGCACATCATGACCCTATCCAAAGATGGGTCTAGCCCCTCTTGGGGTCCTTGCCTACAGCATGGGAACCTCTGCCTTAGAGTGTGTTGTAACAGATTCTGGGGTCTTTTAACCAACCCGGATATAATTCTTGTTAGTCAATTTCCAAATTTAATATCCAGTTATGACAGCTACATATGATCCCAGACTCCCACTTGGTCTTTCCTTGTCACTTCTAAACCACAGAATTCCTAATCTGAGGGACCATCTTCTCCCATTTTTACATCTGTTATTTGGGCACAAAGATTTCCATCACCTATTTCTTTAGCTCTGGTCCTGCTTCCTCAGCAATTACAAGTGATTTATAATACAACTCTGTCCACTAAGCTAACCCAGCAAATTTGCTGCCAATGGGCTCTGGCCTGTTTCAAGGCCACACATATCCTAAACCACATTTTCTCAGTTAGCTAGTAAAATCCAAAGGTGAAAAGTCAAAGGTTAACATGCTGCTATTCTGTTCCTATACACTACAAAAGTGACCTGGATGAGATTAGAAAAGGATGCAAAAGGGTAAAAGCTCCCTGTCCCCAGACCCTTACATTCAAAGTTTTGGCAAACAGATTTTTTTAATTCTTAGCCCTGAGGTGTGGGAAAGGAAAATTAAGCCATGCAAAACCAAGGAGAGCTTCCATAGCACCCAAGAGCAATCAGGTAAATGTGACCCCCAATTCAATATGCAAAGTCAAGGCCCTCACTAAACCCTACCATGTTTTATAAAGGCTCAGAACAAAACAAACAAATTTGCAGGGGTAGTTTGCACATAGTTTGCATGTGGCTTTGACATTTGCAAACACAACCTCCACCTGCCTCCAAGCTTCAGACCACTTCTTTGCATGGAGCCTATAAAACCTTCCCCCTGCCCATGTGCCTAAATAATTCAGAGCAGAGGGCTGGAGCATCCAAAATGCAGTAACAAAGGAACTGTGAACAGAGACAATGGGTGCCTTTAGACAGAACAGAATTGGGTGTCTGGATGTGTGCTGACACCATTGTTTAGCCACGCGTATGTCCCCGTGTTTGCTGTGTTGCACAATTATGTCTACCGGTGCTTAACACTGGATGTCGACAATGATGCGCAGCCCGCCACAGCTTCCCCAGATGATATCCACACATGCGCCACTCCTTCCCCTTCGTAAAAAGTATAATATCCCATGATGCACTGCACCCTCCCCTCACTATACAGTACTGCCATTTTTAAATCCCAAGGTTCTTCGAGATGGCTCCATACATTCTTACAAAAAGATTTCCTGGATCCATCTGGTCCATCTTTGTGGAGGGAGTTTCAGGAATTGACACCAGCCGATGCTGTGGATGTCCTGGGGTCTGTGAGAGCCACCTGTTGTGAACTTGATCCGTGCCCGTCCTGGTTGGTGAAAGCCTTCAGGGAGACGTTGGGGACAGTGCTGGCGAGGTTGGTTAATGCGTCCCTGCAGCAGGGGAGGTTGTCGCCCAGTCTCAAGGAGGCGGTGGTGCGCCCCTTGCTGAAGAAATCATCATTGGACGTGGACACGCTCGCCAGCTACCACCCTGTCTCTAACCTTCCCTTTTTAGGGAAGGTTATTGAATGGGCAGTGGCGATCCAGCTCCAGGCGCATCTAGACAGCATTGGTTTCCTGGACCCGTTTCAATCTGGGATTCTCCCCAGCTATGGCACCAAGATGGCGCTGGTGACCTTGGTCGACGCTCTCCGCTGAGAGATGGATGCAGGACATTCGACATTTCTTGTCCTGCTAGATCTCTTGGCTGCTTTTGATGCCGTGGACCATGGGCTGTTGTTGAGATGGCTGCATGACCTGGGGGGGCTGGACGGGACCGTTCTTGAATGGTTCCGTTCATTCCTCTCAGGGAGAAGCCAGCGGGTAGTGCTGGGAGCTGAAACATCTTGCCCCCACGCTCTGTCCTGCGGCGTTCCGCAGGGTTCCATTCTGTATCCATTATTATTTAATGCTTATATGCAGCCCGTGGGCGAGGTTGTGAGAGGGTTTGGGGTGTGGTGTCACCAATATGCTGATGATATTCAGCTGTACCTCTCTTTTTCAGCTGACCCAGACCCTGCCGTCTCATTGCTATCCCAGTGTTTGGAGGCTGTGGCAGAATGGATGTGGCAGAGCAGACTGAAGCTCAATCCCGATAAGATGGAGGTGATGGTGGTGGGGAGAGCAAGAGAGGTGTTGGCCCCCCTGATTGGGGGGGTTGCCCTCCTGAAGCTCAACAGGTCTGGAGTCTGGGGGTGGTGCTGGATGCGGATCTCCGCCTGGAGCAGCAGGTAGAGGGGGTGGCAAAGGCTGCCTTCCACCAGTTATATCTGGTGCAGAGGTTGCGTCTGTATGTCTCTGGCCCAGACCTGGCCTCCTTCGTCCATGCCTTCGTCACCTTGAGGCTGGACTACTGCAACGCGCTCTACGTGGGGCTGCCCTTGTTTCTGGGTCCAGAGGCTGCAGCTAGTGCAGAATGCGGCAGCCCGCCTCCTTTCAGGGACGGGTCGCCGGGACCACATAACACCTGTGCTCCGGGCTCTGCGCTGACTGCCAATAGCATGCCGAGCCAGATTCAAGGTATTGGTATTGATCTATAAGGCCCTTTACGGTCTCGGACCCTCATACCTCAGGGATCGCTTCACCCTCCGCACCCCAGAGCAGCTCCTTCGGTCTGCCGGGGGTGCCTTCTTGGAGGTCCCCAGTGTTAAGCGGGGGGCCACAATGGAGAGGGCATTCTCGGTGGCCATGCCGCACTTTTGGAACTCCCTCCCGGAGGAAGCTCGCCTGGCCCCGGGCCTTTTAACATTCCGGCGAGCTTGTAAAACCTGACAGTTCGCCAAGGCCTTTGGGGAGGGTGGGTTAGTGGGTTTTTATCCTCCTACCCTTCTCTATTACGCTTCATTATTTTTGTCCTTTCCCTGTTTCTATTTGTAAGGTTTTTTTTTATGACTGTTTTAAAATATTTTTAAGGTTGTTTTATTGGAAGTTTGTTAGCTGCCCCAAGCTGCTTGCAGGAGGGGCGGGGTATAAAGGTATTAAAATAAATAAACAAAAAAAAATCCATGTGAAAGACACATAGAAAGAGAACATTGACAGGGGCCAGGGTGAAATTATGGGGAGTGGGGAGCTGTAAATGAGTGCACATGGGGCAGAGTCATGTAGAATGAGGCCGTGTCTGAGGGACTCGGCTGTCCCCACTGGGACTGTGGATGCAGGGAGAGGTCTGATGGCAGGCAGTGCTTCCCAGCTTCTCCTGACTGGGGACGGGAAGCGAACACAGTTGAGGCTGCTGCTGAGTTGAGATGGAGGGATGGACAGGATCAGAAACCTCGCTCCTTTCCCTCTCTCTCAGTCAGGGGGCTTCCTCGCCCCCACCCTTCCCTGCTTAGGAGCAAGACAAAAGTGGTTTCAGGTTTGCAAGGAAAACCAAAGTCACTCTTGATGATGAACTCTATGATCGTTCACTGGAAGTAACGGCAAACACACTAACAGACCACCCAACATTGTTAGACACAACGCCGGACACGGAGACTGGGTGAACATGTTATTTACGCCCACAATACTTTTTGGCAGCAGATGTGGGTTTAACAGGGGGCTATCAGGATGCCAAAAAAATGTTTCATTGTTTACACAAAACACACAATCATGTGTTGTGTGTCATAACAGAAAGGTGTCAAACCAGTTTGGTTGGTTCGCCCCTAGAGACTGATGGAACCGGAAAGGTTTATTTATTTATTTATTTATTTATTTCAAAAACTTATTACCCCGCCCCTCCTGCCACAGGCAGCTTGGGGCAGCTTACAACAATAAAAAACAATTAAAACAATTAAAACACATTAAAAGGAGGAAACAGATAAAACAACCCCCCCTAGCCCCCCCTAACACCACCCCTCTCCTCCACCAAATGCCTGGTGGAACAGACAGGGTTTGCAACTTTTCTGAAAACAGGGGAGGTCTGGGACCAGCCGGGCCCCCACTGGAAGGGAGTTCCATAGCCGCAGCATGGCCACCAAGAATGCCCTCTCCTGTGTGGCCACCTGAGAAACTCGGGGGACCTCAAGCAGGACATCCCCGGACAACCGCAGGGGCCAATCCAGGACACGGGGAGTGAGACGGTCTCACAGATAGGCAGGGCCTAGACCGTTTAGGGCTTTATGGGTTAAAACTAACACCTTGAATCGGGCCCGGAAAACCGCCAGCAGCCAGTGCAGAGCACTGATGTGATATGCTCCCGGCAGCCCAGTCCCACTAGGAGACGGGCTGCCACATCCTGCACCAGTTGCAATTTCCAAGCCATCACCAGGGGTAGCCCCATGTAGAGCGTGTTACAGTAGTCTAGTCGAGAGGTGATGAAAGCATGGATGACTGTGGCCAGGTCAGTGTCCGAAAAAACGGCCGAAGCCGTCACACTAGATGCAACTGGCGGAAAGCACTCATCGCCATAGTCTCCACCTGGAGATCCAGGCAGAGCTGCACATCAAGGAGCACCCCCAGACTCCTTATCTGGGAGGTCAATGGAGGACAGACCCCATCAATGATGGGGGCCACCAATTCCATCGCCGTACCCACTAACATCACCTCCATTTTGTCAGGCTTCAGCTGCAGTCAATTAGCCCTCATCCAATCCCTCACAGCTGCCAAGCACCAAGTAAGCACCGAGACTGCCGGTCCTGGGTCTGTTGAAAAAGAGAGGTACAATTTGGTGTCATCAGCATATTGATGACACCTTACACCGAACCCCCGAGCGACTGCATATACACGGTGAACAGGAGAGGGGACAGAACAGAACCCTGTGGAACTCCACACGAGAGGACTCAGTATGATGAAAAACAGTCCCTGAGAACCACCTGCTGGGTTCTTCCAGTCAGGAACGAGCAGAACCATTCAAGAACAATCCCGCCCACTCCTGCAGTCCCGCAGGTGCATCACCAACATCTCATAATCAATGGTATCATGATCAGACAGTTCTAACAGGATCAGCAGGGTCAAACGACCCCGATCCACATCTCGGTGCAGGTCATCTACCAAAGCCACAAGCACAGTCTCGGTGCCATAATCTGGATGAATGCCGGACTGAGAGGGATCAAGAAAACTGATGCGATCAAGATGTTCCTGCAGCTGCTGAGCCACTACCCTTTCAGTAACCTTCCCTAAAAAGAGAAGGTTAAAGACAGGCCAATAGCTAGCAGGGGAGCTAGCATCAAGCAATGGTTTCTTGAGTAGAGGCCCTACCACTGCCTCCTTGAGGCAGCCCGGCACTCTGCCCTCCCACAGGGAGGCGTTGACCACCCCAGCCAGCAACGGCACCATTGTCTCCCGGCAGATCTTAACCAGTCAGGACGGGCAAGGATCTAATTCACAAGAAGTGGCCCTGACTGCCCCAAGAACATCCACCACATCAGCGGGCATCACCGACTGAAACTGATCCCAGAAAAACGGACATGACGGGGCTTCCAAAACCTCTGGTTCCCCATGTGTAATAAAAGCTGCATCGAAATCGTGGTGAATACGAGCGATTTTGTCCACAAAATAATCCACAAACATGTCACAGCATGCAGTAGATGACTTCACTCCAAGATTGAGGGAGGCCAGACTGACCAGCCCGCACACTACCCAGAGCAGCTCCGCTGGACGGGATTTTGCGGACACTATGAGGGCAGCAAAGAACTCCCTTTTTGCTGCCCACATAGCCATGGCATAGAATGCAGGGAAGGGGAAGACCTTCCATAAAGTCCATTGAGTCTGGTTCATTTCTTTCCCCAACATCTGTCACCTCATTAGAGACTGGATTTAGGCTTTTATTAGAGAAGGCATCAATTGCGATTGAAGGCTCTAAATCAAGCAAAGTCTGTACTTGATCCTCAGGTACTGTCATAACCAACTCAGACTTTCTTCCATCTGGAACTCGCACATTATTCCCAGAATGCAGGCAATTAGAACTATGACTCTGGACTCCTAAAGGGACCAGGTTAGCAGGTGAAAACATGGACCTCAATTGCGGAATACAATCAGGGCCTGATTGTAAGTAAGTAAGTAAGTAAGTAAGTAAGTAAGTAAGTAAGTAAGTAAGTAAGTAAATCTTTATTGGCATGGCCGTAGGCCATAGCTCACATTCTTGGGGAAAATAAATGTCCAACATGGACAAAATCATCCCAATACCACAACAACCAAAATATCCAATTAATACAGCTTAAATCAAAACAAGAATTATAACCAAAATTTATAATACAAACTCATGATTGGTATATACCAATCATGAGTTTGTATTATAAATTTTGGTTATAATACTTTTGGTTATAATAATTTTGGTGACAACACCAAAATAACAGGATGCAACCATCCCTAAATGGTGCATGGCACTATAATCCTATGACATAAGGAAGGTCCCCCTTCCATCCAAATGGATTCTAAAATGAAGTAATATCAAACAGAATTAACTAAGTTTAGGCAGACACTAATAATGGATACAGGGGTCTAATCCCTCAAGAAAAAAAAAACAACAAACTATACCACCCCAGACTGGTCTAATAACGTATATACTGTGGGCATAAAGGATAGAAATCTGTCCCTGGCATGAACAGCTGCAATTAGAAACTTTGTCAGACTTCTGGTGACCTCTGAGTTTGAATTGTCCAATAAATGGACAAGAAGCACCTGGTTTGTTCTTCCTGGGAGGTTCCTAATATGAGCAGCCAGAAAAATATTCCTGGGCTCATCATACAGGTGGCAGTCCAGAATAAAATGGTCCGTGGTCTCGACTGCCAGATTATCGAACAGACACAATCTCATAGAGAATGGAACCCCCCTTCTAGTCCTTCTAATAGGGCGGTAGGGAGAGCTTTTAGTCTGGCTCGAGCAATGAGGGACTTCCCTCTCGGAAAGATGGGCTCCTGGGGGTACCGGGCCATCTGATCCATTTTGGGCGCCCATAATAAGTAATCCCTCGTATACACAGTTTCCCTGATGCTCGCCAATTCTCCCTGCCTCCCTATATCTTGCCACCTGCCCACAAGTTCTTTAGTGAGTGCAATTGGCAGCTTATGCCTTAAATACTCCTTAGAGAAGCCCATGTGTCTCAGAATGGATCCCATCTTTTCCACCCATGGGCTAATGAAAGGATCTTCTCTGAGATCCGACAGAAGTCCGGGGGCAATGGAGATCTCGATTTTTGTCCAAAATTTCAGAGTGCGCTCAATTGCCATCTGTTGTCAGGTAAACTGTCCCACTTCCTGCCTAATGGCAGCATATGGTGTACCTCTGGGAATATGTAATAATCCCTGGAGAAATCTCGCCTGCAGGGAATTGAAAGAGTTTGAAAGAAAAGGTGCCCATAGTTCAGCTCCATACAAGGCCTGGGCCCTAACCTTAGAGTTATGCACCTGGATGGCAAGGTCAACTGCACTCCTTCCTGAGTGTGTAAAAAATCGAAGGATAGAACGAGAGGAGCCCTTGGCTAGGGAAGTGGCCCTCCGAATATGATCCCTCCAGGTCCCTGCTTTATGGAATAATATCCCCAAGTATCTAAAGCTAGAGACCTGCTGAAGGGGCTGCCCTGCTATAACCCAGTTGAATACTTTCCTTTTCCTAGAGAAGACTACTACTTGAGATTTCCTAACATTAATAGTCAGTCGATGAGAGTCACAGAATGTCGCAAACACTGCAAGCTGCCTAAGTAACCCCACCTGAGTCTGTGATAATAAGGCCACATCGTCAGCGTAACAAAGGGCTCCAATTGATCTAGTAGTCAGCTTGGGAGGGTGGAACTTCTGGTCAGACACAAAAGCAATAACATCATTAATATAATAATTGAATAACGCAGGCGCCAGCACACAGCCCTGCATGACACCAGCGCTCGTAGCTACCAGGGGGGTAATGTGGCCCTGGCGATCAACCCTAACTACTAACACAGAATTTGAGTAGAGGGAGCGGATGAGAGTCAGGAGCCTTTTGTCAATTGTTGATTTGGCCAATTTGGCCCAAAGAATGAACCTGTCAATTGAGTCGAATGCCGCCTTTAGATCTAAGAAGGCAACATATAAAGCTCCGTTCCACTCCCTGTATTTAGCAGTGAGATGGAATAAAATAGCACAGTGATCTGTAGTAGAGCGCTCCTCCTGAAAGCCAGCTTGCTCTGGAGCTATTGCTTTAGGTTCTTCATACCAGCCAATAAGCTTGGTCAGTAGCAGCTTTGCATAGAGCTTCCCAAGCACACTGAGAAGACTAATAGGTCTATAGTTCCCAGGCTCGTTAGCAGAGCCTTTTTTATATATAGGAACAATTATGGCCTTCTGCCAGTCCTTTGGAATCATTCCTGATCTATTAATGGCCGTAAACAAGACTGTTAAGATGGGAAGCCACCAGTCCCTATGTATTTTAATAAACTCTGCTTGGATGAGGTCTGGCCCAGGCGCCTTGCCATTCCTCAGAGAATCCACCAAAACCTCTATTTCCTCCTCACGGACCGGAGACCAAGAAGGAAGGACCTCTATGGGCCCAGACACCTCAACCTGTGATACTAAACCACTAACCGGATTATATAGGGAATGAAAGTAATCTATCCAAACTTGAGGAGAAATAGGGAATGTGGGATTGATGAGCTCGTGATCAAGTGACCCATTGACCAGGTGCCAGAATGACTTAGTATCATTCCTATTTGCTGCCTGGAGAAGATTCTCCCACCGAAGGCGAAGGTCATGAAACTGGTTTTTCTTTTCCTTAATAAGACGCCTGTACTTGGCCCACAGCTCAAAGTATTTGGTCGGTAGACGGACCGTAGAAGCTTTCCTATAACGTCTATAAATAGACTGCAACTGAGCCTTAGCTTCTCGACAATCCCTATCAAACCATAGTTTGTGCCTCCCTAAATATCCCTCCGAGGAAGCCCTCTCGCCAGGCAGTATATGGTGTGTTAATTTCTCAATAAGTGAATTGAACGAGGATATTACCTCAGAGGCCTGGGAGGAGGCAAGTAATTGGGCTCGTATACATGCTACTACATGTGGTCTCAGTAGTTAACATTTGGACATCACTCCAACGAGGTGCCTTGTGTGTCTCCAGAGGAAGCTCAACCGGGTCCTGGATAATCCGAATGGGGGCAGCAAAAGGAAGTGCCAATGTGCATGTCAGGGGTAGATGGTCTGAGGCCAAGTTTGTTCCCACCTCGAAATCCCGGGTAAGAGGTAACACAGGAGGGGAAACAAGAATGTAATCGACCAGACTAGAGCCACCTGTCCCCAGGTATGTGAGTTCATCCTCCAAGTCCCCAAACCCAGCCCCATTGAGTATGTGGAGATTAAGGTCCGCGGCCAAATTAGTCAGCCTAATACCAGCCGAGTTAAGCCTGCTGTCTTTTGAGGTTCTTATCTTTAATATTCCCAGAGGGTCAGGAGGGAGGGGGTCACAGTATGGCTTAAGTGATGTATCATTGGGTCCTATCCGAGCACTAAAGTCACACATAACCATAAGGAGGCCTGCTGGATATTTAATTTCTAAGGCCTCCAAGAACTGCTGTAAAGCATCCCACACACCCTTCCTATATGAACCAGCACTGGAAGGGGACATATATATATTTACTAGCAAGCAAGTGGTTGAGCCCACTTGAAGCACCAGGCTCTGGGCTAAAGGAGAGTGTCACGGAGAAACATGTGTAACACGGGACTACATGTTTGGTAAATGTGTGGTGCCAAGGGTCTCACATGTATGTAATGTTACTATACATGCACACTATGTAATGTCAAAGGCTCCACATGTTTGTAAGGTTGAAAATGAGAACTGTAGAACTCAAATTAGGCCTCTCACACGTCACCAGTCTACAGGAACTACAAGAGATAGCAAGATGTGTTTTGGAGGAACACTTGATAGATGGCCTCTTGATATGTAGATTGACTTCCATGTTTACCCGACATTGACTACGTGCAGAAAGACAGGGAAACCTGATGAGAGAACAAAGGGAATTCTAGAAGCCTGGAGAACTTAATAGGAGTTTCCTCCAGGAGATATAAGGAGAGAGATCCCAGAGGG
>QEPC01007928.1:10852-21427 GCA_003113815.1 Sphenodon punctatus
ATTAATTATCTAAAGGGGGTGCCTCCCCCCCTGGCAACTGGGGAGGCTGGGGAGGGGAAGCCCCGAGGGTTTTTTCATTCCCCTCCCCTCATGGAATCTCCTGCCCCGCGTCCCCCCAGCGCAGGCTGGAAATTCTTCACTGGGGTAAGCGGGGCAGGAGATTCCGCGGGGGGAGGGGAATTCCGCGGGAAATCTGTGAATTGCAGACCTGCGTTTCCCTCGGGGCCCTGATTATACTCCCCCATTCTCCCTTTGCCAGTACCAAGTTTGATCCTCAGTTCTAAGAAAGGACATAAAGCACCAGGCCAGGTTCAAGGTGCTGGTTCTAACCTTTAAAGCCCTTCATGGCCTGGGCCCTACTTATCTGCAGGAACGCCTCAGTCCCCATGTGCCTGTGCAACCCTTGACATCATCCATGGAAGCCTTTTTGGAGGTTCCTTGGGTGAGGTGGGTGGCCACCGATGTTAGATCTTTTTCGGTGTCCGCCCTTGTTCTGTGGAACTCACTCCTGGAGGAGGCTCGGTTGTCCCCTACTCTCCTGCTATTTCGGCGCTTATGTAAGACCTGACTGTTCCGCCAGGCCTTTGGCGAGGGGTAGGGTGTATGGGGTGGGGGTAGGGTGGGTTTCTTTTCACTGCAGTTGTGAATTTTTCATTGTTTTAAATTGTTTATTGTTTTAGTGTTTATATTGTTGTTCGCCGCCCCGGACTGCCCTGTGGGCAGGAGGGTCAGGATAAAAAAAATGTATATAAATAAAATAAATAAATAAAATATGGTTATTTCTTTTCTTAATACACTCACTATTGCTCTATGGAAAACTTTCCTCTGCATATCATATGTTGTTGCGATAGCACTGCTAAGTCCGTGGACTAACATTTGGTCATAAAAGGTTTTTAAAGTGTTTATATTTTCTCTCTAATCTTTTTAACCCCCCTAAATTAAGTCAAGTGTGGTATGTATCAAATGTTAATCACAACTAAAGTTTGATGAGTACTTGATTCAGCATAGTCCTTTGGAATAACATTAAAGACACTTCAAATGAATAAAGAAACTATTTTAATTTACATTTATTGAAGGCTGAAGGACATTTTAATGGTGCAATTTAATTGTGGTCAAGATGAAATTTTAAAGTTCATATAGTCCCCTCTTGTACCAAACTTTCAAGTAGAGACCACTGCTTATAAATCTATCCCCCATCACTTTGTGGGTGAAAATGGTGCCCATCCTCAAAAGCTTCCTCCAGAGTCTTTCTGTCATTTTGAATGACAACTGCAGGAAGGAAAGAATGTCTCAATCTGGGAAGCACACTCAGTGGCTGAAAGACTCTTTCCAGCCCTTGAGCAGGTATCCCAGATAGAATGGATCCCCAGACCAATTCACTCCTTTGCACTTTCACTTTAAATATCAGAAACATCCCAGAGAGCTCTCTAAGGGGACAAGGAAGCTCCACTTGGTGGGGTTGGTCCTGTGTCCTATGGACTGCATGTAGGCGCAGCCATACACGAACTGCATGGATCTACATTTCAGGCACATATGTACGCAGTTAATAGGGCATTGAAATTCAGCCACTGTCCAAATTTGTGGGGGTGATGTCTATGGTCATCTTCGCCAACTTAAAAGTGGAGACCAGCAACCAAGTGGAAGTGGGTCAGGAGTTCAAGAAATGTGCGTGAATGGGAGTTAAGGTTGGAAGGAAGGCTGGTGGAGGAAGGTTTGTGGTGAGCCTTGCAAAGAACTGAGAGGAGGCTGGAGGGGAGACTGGGGTGTTCTAAGGAGGCAGGAGTGGAACCACTGGAGGTTCGCATGCAAGAGCAGGTAAGGAGAGCAGAATTGAAGGTTGGCATTTAGGGGAAGATTGTGAAACTGTCCTAGCTGGCTGAAGAAGATGGTGTGACTATGGGTGTTAACTAATGAGCCATTCCACCTAATTTATCCATATTAACCCAGCATTCACCTGCTCCTCTACTTGGTGCCCATTAGATGTTAACTTTGGGGCTACTTCAGGGCCACTCCTCATGGCATCAAATCAGAAATATGGAGCATGCCATGGAAGCACACCCAGGTAAATGTGGGGCAATGGGAACCCACAGGGCCATATCTTGTTTGTTAGGTTCCGCCATGGTCCTGGTTCCATCAGCACCAAAGAGGAAGATAGCACACCCCTTTCAGCAAAGAGTCAGCCAGGAGAGGAGAGCGCAGAAGTCCCTAAGGGCTCTCAGGAGTGTGATCTAAAGTCTCCTCTCCCAATTGGCTGTCAGTTGAGAGGTGTGTGTTATCGCTTGCACCAATGGAAAGGGAGTAATGATTCCCCCTTTTCATGCCCACTTCTCTCCCTTCCAGATGGGAAAAGAGAGGAATATGGATAAAGGCACTGTATGACCACACCCTGGAACATGCCAGGGGTCTGTACGGTCTCTGCAATCCCCTCTCCACAGAGGTGGATGGATCCTGGAGAATGGTCCTTATCTTCCTCCCCCTAGGAGCAGGTCTGGGGAAGGAATTTGAGGCAGATGCAGTGCAGGCTGCTTCCTGTTCACCCCCTATTCCAGCCAGTGCCCCAGGACTAACCTGGTGCCTTTGCCACCCCTGGTCTTGGCTGATGTCATTGGTGAGGATTGGGAAGGAAAGCTTGGAAAATTCCTATCTTTTAAAGTGGGACCTCGGGGCAGGAGCAGTGCTGAAACCCCCGGTATCTGATTTTTTCAGAATATACTGGGAATCATGGTCCTTGGTTCAGAATAATCAAGTTCCGAGGTTCCAAGGATCAGGTCCGATACTCAGAAAGTTCAGTTCCCTCGATCAAGCGATGGATCTGTGGCACACTTTTTCTCTGAGCTGCTTACAGCTGTACTGTTGGCAAGGCATCAGGACGTCTTAGACCCCTGATGTCAATGGAGTGACCCATGCCTGACCCTAGACTCTCTGAGGTAGGAAACACAACTTAGTGCCATATTTGGTAGGCAGGACAAGCACAGAACAGTTTTTCATTGGCTGGCAGGGGCAAGATAAAAGTGGACATTTGGGCATTTTCCAGTCTCTGTTGAATTTGGCTGTGTGTGCTACACTGCTGTATCTGTAAGTATTTGACTTGGAGTGGGTGTGGGGGTGTGTGCCTGGCCTAGCCTGGCCATAGGGCCAGTGCTGTTTCTACCAGCACAGCTCTGCTGGAGCAAATAGATGGTATTAGACAAGCTCACCAATATAATACATAATGGCATGCTAGAAAACAATGACACACGTGAACAAAACCTAATAATAGCTGTTGCAATGTAGGAGGGAGAGTAAGCAAGTTAAATCTTGTGCATGATAAATAGAGTTTTGGAATTCATTCAATCTGGGACTGTTCACCGCATCCAGAAGTTGGTGTTACCAAGCCTTATGGACTACCTTATTTCCTGGACATTAAGCTTAGGCTATAAGCACACCGCTGCACACAGATTTAATTTCCCCAAAGACAGAAGTTGTCTGCCTTTCTGATCATGTATCATCAGCAGCTGAATTTTATATTATCCTAGTCTCTTGTTTATCAAACCAAGTGTTGTTTAAAAAGCAATTCTGAAGTCCCCCTATACTATTTGTACTGGAGGTTTTTGAAGAATATAACAACTGCCCTTGTGGACCTGACCAATGGCCCATATACTCCAATGTCCAACCTCTGAGAGAGTCCAGAGGCAGCATCTTAATACCTGAAGTGCGAACAAATAAGATATAAGAAAAATACTATGGACTATTTCTAATATCAAGATGGGTACCTGCTTCAAGTCTATATGGTATCTTTAAATTGAAACAGTAATATCTGCAGACGTGAGGGCAGAACCTAATCTCCACAAAAGGTCACTAGAGAAATGTATCAGTTCTGCCTTCCATCTTTGGCATTCTATGCTTGTATAATGTTCAGCATTTGCAATCAAGTGCAGCCACAAGTTTGTCCTTGTTTTTTGTGCAACATTAAATGTACAATCTACCCTACAGTCTCAACACAATATATTACTGGTGTATTCTGAAACTCAACTGTACAGTTCACTGTTGAATAATAAAGAATTATAGCACTTTCAGTGTTCAAAGTGCTTTAAAATCCTTATAGATAACCCACATATTAGCGCTGTAAGGTGGGTCTTTATGTACATGTTCTTCCCTCTTTATCTTCCCCTTTTACCTGTTTAAATAGATTTTACCTGGGTTTGGGGTTGTTTTATTGTATTAATGTACTAAAGCTCCCCAAGTACCATGCAGCAGGAGTAGGGAGAGCTATATAAATAAAAATAATTATTATTTCCATTTTATAGACTGTGAACTGAGGTCAAGAGATACAGTGCTTGCCCACATTACCACATCGGTGGAATATAACAAGAAGCAATAGAATACAATACAATATAATGCTACAATACACCCCTACAATAGAATTCTGAAGATGTCTTCTGAGGCTGCATTCAGATGTGCGTTTAAATCACACAGCAGCGGCAGCAGGATCGTGCGATTTAAAGTAACGTGCACTTCCGGGTTAGTGTGAATGCACCGAGTACGCACATTTCAGCGTAACGCGAACTGTTGGAGTGTGGTTTTAAAAGCTGCTCCAAGCAGCTTTGAAAACCGCACTCCAACAGTTCGCGTTAGGCTGAATTGGTGCATTCACACCAACCCGGAAGTGCGCATTGCTTTAAATAGCACGATGCCGCCCCGCTGCAGCGCAATTTAAACGCACATGTGAATGCACCCTGAGTCTTCCCCTTCCATCCTGTTCTCCCCCCTCTCATCTGGAAAGGACTTCCAGGGGAGGGAAAAGAGGTGAAGAGAAGAAGCGGGCTCAGAACAGCTTTTCAGCCATCCATTGGCTGCTGACTCCTGCTTGCCAATAGAATGCTGAAGTTGTTTTCTGATTTGCCCCTCCCTCACCCGACACTCCTGATAATTCTCTATTAGGAGTTCCCCCTCTGAACTGCCAGCCTCTGAGAAGATTAAAGAGCTGGAAAGGGGACAGTGAAGCATCCTCTCCCCCTCCCACCCCATTTTATAGATGTTGTTGTTTTTATAGATGTTGCTGTTTTAACCATTTTATTGTTCTTTGTTGTTGTTTGTTTAGATTCTCGTCGAGAAACCAAGAAATTCTTGTCTTGTTTTCATTTACAAGAAGGAGATTTGAATTGTGATTCTCATCAAAGAAACACGAGAAACCAAGAATTAAGTTTCAGCCCTAATCAGATAATTCATGAAGAGTGACAAAATTCAAAAGGTCTGTCACAAGAAAGAGCATCACTATTTTTTTTCTTTTCAGAAATACTATAAGACAATATAATGTCATGTGAAAAGCAAGTATTTTTGAAGTGTTCACACTCATACAAAAATATTACATATAAGAACTCTGCAAGTAAAGCTTTTGGAAAAAAAAACATTTCAATTCTGTTTGCATTTTTCCCCTGATTGCACTCAGTCAACACACAAAATATCCATGCCAAATATCCAATATCCAAACTAAATACAAATTATAAAAATATCAAAGAGAAAAATATTAAAATATAAAAAACATATGAAAATATATCCAGAAATATATTCAGACAACATTCAAAATACCAATTCCAAATATCAATGCTAAATATCCAACATACAAACTAAATACAAATACAACTTAATTAAAAAACATAATAAACTATAAAAATATCATAAATATAAAATATATAAAAAATATATTGTCACACAAAATAGCCAAACCAAAAATAAACAATTTTTTAAAATCCAAAAATATATTTGAAATTTTCAAACAACCAAAGACTCAAAACAAACAAACAAATAAATTAAAAAATACATCACTCAGGGAGGGGGAATAAATAAAAGGGACTGTACTGTTTGTGAAGACCAACAAATGTCAAGGGAAAAATAAAATAAAATAAAATAAGATATAATAAAATAAAATGAAGAACTCACCAAGGTAGAGAAATCCATTCCAGTTTCTGGTGCAGCAGTCTCTGAACTGGCCAGACTGGTTTCAGGCTGCTGCTGTTTCCTCTGGTCCCTACTTCCACTTCTATCTGAAAGGGGTGGGGGGAGAAATCTCCTCAGGGCTTTGATTCATTTTAGGGTGCCTAGAAAAGATACCCTGATTAGCTGGGTTCTTTCATAGGAACCTATGCCTTGGTGATCTGGCCCCTCCTCTGCCCCTTCTATTTCCTTTCATGTGCTGGTGCTCATCTCAGGCTGTACCAGCCACCCTTGAGACATTTGCACTTCAAAGGCAAGGGGAGGGTCCCTCCAGTCTTGCAGACCTGGCTCCTCCCCTCTTCTGCCTCCATCCCCCTTCCCCTCTGCTAAAAAAGAGCTGGTCGTGCATACCCCATGTTTAGCTCAACCCTGGTCTACCCCCTCTTAAATACCCCCACCTCTCTCCCTCGCCTTGATCTCTCCTCCCTTCCCCCTCCCAGTGCTCCACAGGTCAGCCTTGGCACTGCGCAGATGGCTTGCACATGCATGAAAGTGCATGAAATGCTCTCTGCACTTTTACACATATGTAAAGCTCCACCTGCGGGGGAGGAACATCAAAGGGAGCTCTCAACTCAGCACTGAAGCAGCAGTGCTAGTGAGGTGAGCTGTCAGATGTGCAATGGGGCTGGGAGTAACTATGCTGCAGCAGCAGCACTGAGTGCCTGGCGGTGCTTGGTGGGTTGGTGTCTTGGCACCCATGGAGAAAGGCTACCCCTGGCTGAAGACAACAAGCATTCCATCTTGCTGAGATAGTATGACAGATTTGAGGAACTCTCAGCAAAGTTAGAGAAGGAATTGGAAGTAGGAAACTGAAGCAGGGGCAAGTATGAAGCACAGAAAGTGGAGGTAATTAGAAGAGGCCTAGAATTGTCCTTCGCCCACCGCATGACCGGTGGAAACAGGGCCCCTTGCCACGTTCCCCCTGCAGAAATGGGGCATAGGAAAAGAACCCGACCTGTGCACAGCAGCTGTGCTTCTGGCAGGTTGGGGGGAGGGGATAGGCCACAAGGAGGGGGACGTGAATTCCCTGGCCAGGGTTGCTAGGCAACCCTGGTCGGAATGTAGGAAAGGTGCAGGACCTGATAGGAGCACTGCCAGGGCAAGGGGCGGTGCTCTAAAATGAACTACAGGCTCCAGTTTCAGTTTTGAAGTGGGAGCAACAGGAGCAGCAGCTTTGTGGCCCAGCACCAAACTACCTGCCGGCCTCACCATCGCCTGACTGACTGACCGGCCAAGAGTGCCCCCTCTGAATGGGAAGGAGGGTTAGTGGTGCTTCCCCCTCCCCCCCATGAATAAGGTCATGAAGAGCCACACAAGTTGACCACAAAGAAAGCTGGGCACCAGCGGGTTCGCCGGAAAGCCAGCACCTCAACTGCGGCTGGGCCTCCTCTCATGGTTTCTGAAGGGGAGGGTTGTGGGACTCCAGCCCCTACTCCGCAGAATTTCAGGGTAGCCCTGGGATGGTCCTGAGTTTCCTCTTCCCCACCAGGAACTGACCCAAGGGAATTTTAGGGCACAGGGAGGATTTCCCACCCATACCAGGTCCAAGGGGATCTTGGGGTCCTGCCTTCCTCAGCGCCAGTGCAGTAGACTGGTGGGCTGTGAGGCGATGCTTCAGGGCATGGCAGAGGCAGGTGGTGGTACTCAACAGCCTTGGCCTGTGCCATAAGCCCTGCAGATCCCACCCCCGTATGGAATATCGCCCCCGTGCCCTCCCTCTGCAGCCACAAGGGGGGGCTGCTGGGTGCCCCCCTAGCAAGGTTCATTAATGAGTTGGGGGACCCCCCCCACACACCAAGCTGCCATAGAGCTTACCACCAGGCCCAACGGGGCATGGAGAGTGTGGGCCTGCCCCCTGGAGGCACCCTTCTGTAGCCTCATCCACCAGGTCTCAGGGCACTTCCTGGGCACTGGGAATGGGACAGGCCCAGTGTGAGAACCACCGGCCCAGTTGGGGCCCCAATGAGGGCCCTGGTAGGAGGGGTGGTGTGAGGGGACCCCCCACACTCTCTTCCAGGACTACAGGTTTGAGACCCCCCAGCTGGTCCAGGCTGGACTGCAAGAACCTCCAGGGGACAAGGACAATGAGATTTGGCTGAGGATTGAAGCCCAGGGGCAGGCAATCCAAGCCATGGTGAACCATCGGGCCAACCCAGGACTGCAACAAGAGCCAGCCGCTGCCCCAGGGGCTCAAGGTATGGACGGGGGGGCACACACTCTCCCCTGGATGGGCACATGAGATTTCCGGGTGGGCTCCACAAGCTGACACAGTAGGGAGGGTGGGCTGTTGATACCCAGGGGAGGGAGGACTCAGTGAATGCCATAGCCCCAGACCCCCGCTTTCAGAGTACCCCTGGTGGCACCTGTGTTGGGGGGAGGGAACAGCAGTGTAGTAGCCGGAAGGCCCTGGTGAAGCCCCCACTCAGCTCCTATGGTGGAATGGGGCGTGGGTCTCCATGGCATATCCCTTGGCACCATCTCCTGGAGCACCATCTCCTCCTGGGACCCCATTGCAGATGTCCTAGGTGCTCCAAATATGGGACCTGTCCCCACACCTCGCGGTCCCAGTTTGCCACAGTGGGTGGCACCCAGCTACTGACCCCCTGTGGGGGTGAGGTACTTAGATGTTTCCGCCCCCATTTGGGCACATCTCCTGGTCACAAGGGAATGGATATGGAAAGGTAAATTCACAGACCTATTCACCCTCCTCTACAGTGACCCTGTAGTTGACCTGGCCGAGCAGGAGGATAAGAAGGAAAAGGAGTCCTTCAAGTGCCCCATGGCCGATAGGAACTGTACGAATTGGACTGCAGTCTATGTGATCTATCAAGGGGTGATGATCCAGGCCTACCCTTTCCGGACTGCAGACCTCCTCAAGTACATGGATATTATCCACAGGGCTTACGAGTCAGGCCCCCCCAAGGGTCTGGCTATGATATGATGAGCCTTTCCGACACAGAGCCACCTTCACCCCAGGGCCTAGATGGGATGTCTATGCCACCAATCTCTGGCTGAACTGTATGGTAGATGCAGCCAATGCCCAAGGTCTGACAGTGGGAAAAGGGTGGAGTCACTTTGGCCAATGATCCTTTTCATGGCGAAGTGAAGAAATCATTGGGAAGCAGGGGCGGACAATGCTGGTAGTTTGCCCACATGGGAAAATTTTCCAGGGCAGCATGTCATTTTTGACACTCCCGCTCAACCTGCAGGAGTTCCCTGGTCTGTCCCAAAGTCAAGTCCTGGCCCAAGGGAAGGAACAACGCTGCCCTCTCTGGAAAATATAACCAAGGGGGACGCAACCAGGGGAGCTTCTGCAAAGAGCCCCAACCCCAATTAAGGTTGGACAGCTGGAGGCAGCCCACAATCACCACCCTGACTGGGCCGAGGTTCAATATGTGGTAAGCGGTTTACAGTCAGGGTTGAGGATACCTGCAGGCCCAGTCCAACAGCATTGGGTGGCCCCCAACCTGAAATCGGTACCCAGCTTGGAGCACATTGTCCAAGATAAGTGAATAAGGAGAGAGCTGAAGGCTGGGTGGTTAGTCCGTTCCTGACTCCCCCATTCCCAAAACTGTTGGTCCCCCCCCTTGGGAGTGACCCAGAAAATGACCCTAGGGGAATTCCTCTGGATACACCACCTTTCCTACCACTGTGGAGGGTCAGTCAGTGATGCCATTCCCAGGGACCTTATGTTGGTCCATTATGTGCCCTTGAATTCAGCGCTGTCATTAGTAAATTGCCAGGGTCCTGGTGCCAGCTGGACAAGTGTGACATCAAGTCAAACTTCCACCTCCTCCCATTCCACCCAGACAGCTTCCATCTCCTGGACTTCCATTTTCAAGGCCAGTATTATTATGACATGGCCATGACAATGGGGTGCTCGATATCCTGTTCGGCTTTCAAGTTGTTCAGCTCCCTGGTTGAGTGGGTGGTCCAGCAGCAGACAGACGGGGGCAAACACTAAATACTTGGATGACTGTATTCTAAAACAGTGAGGAGAACTCCATATGAACTGTGGCATGGTCAAAAACCTAGTGTGGGCCACATCAGAGTATTTGGAAGTAAGACTTATGTATATATCCCAGAGGAGAAATGTACCAAGCTGCAGAACAGAGCAGTGGAAGATATCCTCGTAGGATACAGTGAGCATTCCAAATGCTACAGGATCCTGGATCCACACACAGACAGAATAACCATTAGTAACAGTGTGACCGTTGTGGAAATCTCAAACAACAGTGTGATGACTCTCCATGGTCCAGGCAAAGGAGAACAATCAACCATGGACAAAAATCACTGAAAGCGGTCAATCCTCTGAACAAATGGTCAAAACCAGCACAAAGGTAACAGAAGTGCAGAAACAGACACATCTGGCTGCTGATGCTGAGCCAAGGCAGTTGATGAGGTCTAACAAAGGCATTACCCCCACTCATCTGTCCTACTGTCAGGGGAGGAGGGGAGAAGGGACCTACACTAGTAGGGAAATAGGGGTGGGATGATCTAGGACTGGAGAACAGTGGGAGGAAGGGCCCAGGGAGCCCAGATAAGAAGGTTATCAAGAAGGGAAAACCTCTCAGCCAGTCTCTTGGGTGTTTTGAGACAGTT
>QEPC01007928.1:31122-51310 GCA_003113815.1 Sphenodon punctatus
CGAGACAGCAGGGTCTGGGTACAGCTGAGTATCATCAGCATATTGGTGACAACGCACCCCGAACCCCCTCACGACCTCCCCGAGGGGCTGCATATAAACATTAAATAATAATGGAGACAGAATGGAATCCTGCGGAACGCCGCATGATAAGGCATGGGGGCAAGATGTCTCCTCCCCCAGCACCACCCGCTGGCTTCTCCCTGAGAGGAATGAATGGAACCATTCAAGAACAGTCCCATCCAGACCCCTCCAGGTCACACAGCCGTCTCAACAACAGCCCATGGTCCACGGTGTCAAAAGCGGCCGAGAGATCTAGCAGGATGAGATATGTTTTACATCCTGCATCCATCTCCCGGCAGAGATCGTCGACCAAGGCCACCAACGCCGTCTCGGTGCCATAGCCAGGGCAGAACCCAGATTGAAACGGGTCTAGGAAACCGATGCTATCTAGATGCGCCTGGAGATGGAGTGCCACCGCCCGTTCAATAACCTTTCCCTAAAAAGGGAAGGTTAGAGATAGGTCAGTAACTGGCAAGGGCATCCATGTCCAATTATGTTTTTTTCAACAGGGGGCATACCACAGCCTCCTTGAGACTGGGCGACAGCCTCCCCTGCTGCATGGATGCATTCACTACCCTTGCCAGCACCGTCCCCAACGTCTCCCTGGAGGCTTTCACCAGCTAGGATGGGCATGGATCGAGTTCACAACAAGTGGCCCTCACAGACCCCAGGACATCCGCCACATCGGCCGGCATCACTTCCTGAAACTCCCCCTACAAAGGTGGACCAGACGGGGCCTCCATAACCTCGCACTCTCTACCTACTGCCCCTAATCCGACTGCAAAGTCACTCTGAATCCGAGTGATCTTGTCCGCCAAGTAGCTGAAAAATTCCTCACAGCGGGCCTGGGACACGTCCCCATCCAGGTCGAGCAAGACCAGGCTAACCAACCCCTGTACCACCCGAAACAGCTCTGCTGGGCAGGACTTCGCGGACGCAATCAGGACAGCAAGAAACTCCTTCCTTGCCATCCTCACAGTCTCAACATAAGACCGCAAATTATCAGTATAGAAGAGCCTTTACAGCTCTCCGGTTCCAGTGTTTTGAATCAGCTGTAACACTGGGAAGGTATGTGGGAAAACCTTATGATCAAAGTATATGTATTTGTGGGTCGGAGAAGGTGGAGGATCTGACACACTATTTCCTCTCTTGCCCCCTATATGAAACACCTAGACAGGAGATTTGGGATGAGATAGGCTCGCTCCCTTTTTTTGGGTCTGACAAATGTCTAAATTATTGCTTGTCGGACAAATTCATTCACATCTCGAAGATAGTTGCCAAATTTGGTTTTAGAGCTTCCCTTTTGAGAGAAAGATGGGTTCAACAACATGATGTGGATGGTAATGTGGATGGTTAAATAGAGATAAAATAAATAATAACTGCTAACTATCCTTGTTCCTACAAGTTAGCAGTTATTATTTATTTTATCTCTATTTAACGCCACTCTCAAATTTGGAGGCAGAAATGTATAATTATGGAATCCTTTATATATCTCTGTTATATTTTTGGGTATATTTGAGGCATATGATCGTTGATATCTTATATTTAGCAATAGCCAAACTATTAAGTTTTGATTTAAATAGGATGGGTGGAGCTTGGAGATTTTTAATCAGCAAGCTAGGTCATTTCTATGGGAGTGTTGCATCAAATTTATGAGCCAGGTATGTTTTTTTATCTAAACTGACGACAGCCAGTACGGTTTCCCTATATATCCTATAATGGACTGGTTATAGTGAGGTTAATATTAACCCAATTCAGGGGTTAAATGTTGCCTCCATAAACCCCGGTAAGGGTAAGGCAAAATCCTGTAAAAAGGACATTTACAAGTTAAATCAGGGGCTAAATGTTGCCACCATACACATCGGGAAGGGTAAGGCATTATCCTCTATAAGGACATTTGTAAATTAATTCAGGGGTCAAATGCTGCCGCCATAAACCCCGGGAAAGGTAAGGCAAAATCCTGTAAAAAGGACATTTATAAGTTAACTCAGGGGCTAAATGTTGCCGCCATATACCCCAGGAAGGGCAAGCCAATACATTGTTATGTAACTATGCAATTGTGTAATTACTAAATTTTAATCTTGTTTTTTATATTTCTTCCTCTGTTTCATGGTTGGCTATTTTGGTGTTTATCTTTGCTATGTTTTAAACATTTTGGTTTTTTTAAAGTAAATTATTATTATCATTATTGTAACCGGTTAATCCTTGTTACGGCCTATGACCAAAAAAGTTAATGAATAAGTAAAATAAATAACTACATAATCATATTTTGGATTAATTATTTTATCAATATTATTTATTGTTAGTATGTTTTTACTTATTTGTGGGTTTGTTTAACTTGAAATTGTGTCAAAAACCTAACACGCTAAGTGGGGTTAAATGACGCTAAGTGGGGTTAACTGATGCTTACGAGGGGTTAACTGATGCCAATTTTTTCTCAAGGTAAAATTTATCTCCTCATTAAAATCTTTAAAAAATATCTTATCTTCAAGAAGTTCTCTGTCTAATTGTTATCGAGAAGATTCCCTACGTTTTTGATCCAATTATAGAACTTCAGTAACAATTGCATTATTGCAAGCCCCGAGAAGGGTTAGGTAATTTTATATTTTAAATGTATAATTGGTGTTAATTTCATTTATAGTTTATTTTAAATGTTGTTATGTGGCATGTAGTTCACTGATTATTTTGTATTGAATTTATTACAGTCAATGGCCAAACAATAAAAGTTTATTAATATTAATACTGTCCTACAGAGGATATGACAGCAGATGTGTTCATGAAGCCACTAGCAGGGAAACGCCTCACAAGCTATTAAGAAGAATGAGCCTAGTGGGTTTGACTAGTGACTGTTGAGAAGGGCTGTTGGATTGTGCAACAGTCACAAGTAAAAGCCCACTGAAAGCCCTGCAAGCTTAATATGGGGCTTGTCCAGTAAGGGGAGGGGTCAGGGGATTAAACAGGTTTTTTCCCCTCCTTGTCTCCTCTTTTCTCCTCTCTCTGTCCTCCATCTTTTCCCATGCAGTCTGTACAGTATGGAAGCATGTCTTCTGAGTTCTTAGTAAAGTTCTGTTTTGAAGAAATTTCTGCTGTGTGTTATTCAACAGAAAGCTAACTCTACAATAAGGGGGAGGTGTGGTTGAGTTTAGAGGGAGATGGAACCCGAGGGTATATCACGCCAACTCCTGAGTTTACAGTTATGTTTAAATAGTTGAGGTACTGGACCCAATTCATATAGGTGATTCCCCCACCTATCCTAATCAGGAGCCTATTTGTTATTTGAATAGGCCCCCTGGCACGCCAGTAATGGCAGCCATGGGGGGTGGGGGGTTGGTATACTCCCTTCTAACAATGGGGCAAGGAGGGGTCAAGCGGCTGCGCCTCGCTGCTGCAATGTGCTACAGCAGCGATTGTTGTCAGGGACACGGCCACAACAGGGCTTGGAGCGCATTCCTGCTAATGTTGCACCGGCAACCAGGGCTCTGCCAATCAGGAGAGCACGGGCTCGGAAACCCACACCCCGCTTGGGGGTGAGGTTTGTTCCTTACCAAGCGGCCTCTTGCCTCCAACCACCATTTGTGGCATTGGAGCAATTGCAGCAAGCCATGCTGCTCGCCTTCTCCATACAGGAGCTTCTTCCACATGGCTGCCTGTGTCGCCTACAGCGGCCCATCACACATGCAAGTTGAGAAAATGCTACAAAGGGAGCCATTGAAACAGTCACACCGCCCGAATCACCCACTACACCCAGCTTCCCATTCCAGGCCCAAGGCCCCTGACCGCAGTCTTCCCATTACGGCCTAAGGCTCCCGACACGACCCCCAGGTGACTGTGTGTTGGACACCCAACACCGGCACCATGTGGCCTCCCCACCCAGATACAGAAGTCACTTGGGGTCCAACACCGGTGCCGCGTGGCCTACCCACTCAGCTGCATAAGGCACTTGGGGGACCCAGGATAGGAAAAGCCAAGGCAAAAACCCAAAAGATAAGGTGCCTGATGGGACAGAGAGGGGAGGGTCTGCAGCAGTGTGTGTGTGTGTGTGTGGCAGTGGTACTGGGGGCCCTTCAGGATCGGCTTGTGGGATGTGAGGCCCTCATGGGCCGCATAACTACGGTGCGTGGTCGTGCCCATTTTGCATATCAGGCCCAGCAGGGTTTTGGCATGCCTCTTTCCCCACAGCTCCGCAAGGGCATGCCGATTTTCCCTCCAGGTTTCCCCTCTTTCCCAGAGGCACCAGCAAGGGGGCTCAGCCTCGTGGGAAGCCCGGGATTTGTGGGGACAGGGGTCACACCTCCCATGGAGAGGGGAACCTCACTGGGCAATCTGTGGGCAGGGTACATTACGCGGTATATGAATTCAGCCCCTGGGGATACTGGATTACAGGGACAGAGGATTACCAGACAAATGAACACATCACCTGAGCCTAGGAGTGGCGGGAGAGTGGTGATTCCCCCAGTGAGATACAGGGATGCCGGTAGCGGGCTGGTCTCATTTGTACTTCGGGACGCCATGACACCATCACCTAGGAGGGCCAGGGCGCAGTCTCGGGCCTGTCTCACACCTCCCCCCCAGGAGTAGAGATCCAGGGAAGATACTCCATGCCATCTTGTTCCTCCCCCAGACAGGGAGAGTAGTGGAGGCATGGCCAGTTTTGTTTCCCCTAGGGACACAGACTCTCAAGAAGGACCAGTTTATGGAGACGAGGAAGGACTGGCACCGGGAGTGGCAGAGGCCCTGAAAAGAATTGCAGTGCTGGAACAGAGACTACAATGGATGGCACAAGACTATCAACCACAGTGGTACAGGACGGACTAAGATACAGCGGGCCAAGACCAAAGCCATGGAGGTATGGGGAACCCTGCCCCGGGCGGCTTCAGGCCTGGGATGATGCAAAATGCCCCACCAGGGACTGCCATTTTGTCCACGATGGGAGGTGTAGGGTGGATCCCAAGCAGGGGTGGGCAAAATACAGAACCAGGTTATACCGCCTCCTGGGGCATGGGAGTAGCCCCAATTCTTTCAGCGGCATACACTTTCCCAGGGCCTACTAGGCCAGTGTTAGGGACTTGGCAGATGCTCGGCTAATGGGGGCCTGGAGTGAGGCCCACTGCTGCCCCCCTGACAGCGCTCTGTACTGTCGGGCCAGTCTGGCCTTAGGCAGGGAATACCGGGTCTCCTCGCCTATGGTGGAACAGGGCATGGGTGCCTGTGCATGGGCCAGCATGGCCCACTCCCCGAGGTGAGTGGCGGGCATATAGTATATGGGCTGCAGGCTACACAGGTTTGGTCTCCCCACCAGTATAACCCAGCCAGTCTATCCGGTGCAGCAAGGCCCCCACCCCCGTTAGGTGGGGGGCATGCCAACGTATCAGTCCCCATTGGGGATCACCTGCTACAACAAACCAGGGAAAAGATATGGAAGGGAGAGTATTTGGATATATTCACTCTGTTGTTTACAGATCCCGTACCTGACAAGAGGGAAAAGGGAGATAGCAAGGAAAAGAAGAGCTTTAAGTGCCCCAAAATCGAGCAGAATTGGGTGAACTGGACATTAGCCTATTCCATCTATGAGGGAGTGATAGCACAAGCTTACCCCGAACAAGCTTATGCGCTCATGAAATATGCGGACATAACAATATTAGACAGAGAACTACTTGAAGATAAGGTATTTTAAAAAGATTTTAATGGGGAGATAAATGCCCATTAAATTGGAATTGGGAAGAGTCACATTAAAGGAGCATTGAGAGAGGTAGGAGGAGAACCAGTCAAGGACAGAGCCACAGAAGTCTAGGGAGCAAAGGGAGTCCAGTAGGAGTGTGTGGTCGACAGTGTCAAAGGCAGCAGAGAGGTTAAGGAGGACAAGAATGGAGTAAAGGTGCATCGATTTAGCAACAAATAGATCATTGGTGATCTTGGCAAGGGCAGGTTCAGTGGAGTGAAGGGGGCAGAAGCCAGACTGGAGAGGGTCCATGGAGGAGTTGGCAGAGAGGAGATCCAGGTAGCAGGAGTAGACAACACATTCCAGAAGCTTAGAGGTGTAGGGTAGAAGGGAGACCAGCCAGTAACTAGAGGGGTCAGAAGGGTTGAGGGTGGACTTCCTGAGGATGGGAGAGACAGTGACATGCTTGAAGATGGAGGGGAAGGAGCCAGTAGAGAGGGAGAGATTAATGATATGTAAAAGGGGGGGGCAACAGTGGGAGCAATGGAGGTCCGGAGGCAGGAGGGGATTGGGTCAAGAGGGCAGGTGGAGTGGTTGGAGGAAGAGAGAAAAGTGGAGATTTCCTCAAGGAAGGGAGGAGGGAAGGAGGCGAGGCGAGAGGGGGGAGGGGTGGTGAGGGAGCAAGAAGAGGAGACAGGTGGGAAGCAATGTCTTGGCGAATCGTGTCAAACGTTGAGGTGAAGAATGATGCAAGATCCTGAGCAGAAAGGAAAGAGGGTGGAGGGGGGAAGGGGGGCTTGAGAAGGGAGTCAAAGGTGGAGAAGAGGCGGCGGGGGTCACGAGATTAGGAT
The DNA here is from genome assembly GCA_003113815.1 of Sphenodon punctatus. Classification (NCBI taxonomy): domain Eukaryota; kingdom Metazoa; phylum Chordata; class Lepidosauria; order Sphenodontia; family Sphenodontidae; genus Sphenodon; species Sphenodon punctatus. The sequence goes on from QEPC01007928.1 coordinate 37,693, forward strand.
TCAACCCAGGAGGCATAGCAATGTTGCCTTGCCAGGGAGATAGTGGAAGAGAGGGAGAATTTATAGTAGAGGAATTCAGGATGGGAGCGGGATTTGCACCAGAAGCGTTCAGCAGCCTGGGTGCAGAAGCGGAGGTAGCGGATAGTAGGGATGAGCCAAGGACGGGGGTTTCGGGGCTGAATGGGGCGGGAGTGATGGGGGTGAGAGAGTTGAGGGTCGTGGCGAGAGAGGCGTTGAGAGAAGAAATGGCAGCATTCTGCACTAGCTGCAGCCTCCGGACCAGAAACAGGGGAAGCGTTGCTTTTGGTCAAATGTGACATTAAGTCCGCCTTTCGCTTGCTGCTGGTACACCCGGAAAGTTTCCATATGGTTGGTTTTCATTTCCAAGGTAGTTTCTTTTTTGACCAGGCAATGTCAATGGGCTGTTCCATCTCATGCTCAGCATTTGAACGGTTCAGCTCCATGGTAAAGTGGGTGGTCTGCCAGCACGAAAAAAGGGAAAATCACAAAATATCTCCATGATTTCCTCTTCATTGGTATGGCTGGGACTCAGGACTTTATTGTGCTGATGGAGACTTTCCAAGAGGTAGCAGGGGAATTGGGTATCCCCCTAGCCCCAAAAAAGACCGAGGGACCCGCCATGACACTTACGTATCTGGACTTTGAACTTGACACCGTTAGGTCCATGTTGCACCTCCCGACAGAGAAGTTAATAGGCCTCTGGTCAAAGGTGGAGGCATGCCGCTCGGCGGTGAAGGTGACAGTCTTTGGTGGGAAGACTGAACTTTGCTTACCATGTGGTGGCCCTGGGACGGGTCTTTCTGTCTCGCTTATATGGTAAGCTGCACGGTAATCCCCAGCCGCATTACCATATACAGGTGACCAAGAAGATGAGGGAGGATCTGAAGACCTGGGTGGCTTTCCTAGCTGAGTTTAATGGGGTCAGTTTCTGGAGGGAAGAATTAAGGCTAGAGGTGAAGTTACAGGTGCATTCCAACACGGCTGGACGCATGGGATTTGGGGTGTACTTTAGGGGTAGATGGTGTGCTGCTCAGTGGCCCCAGGAGTGGATGGAACAAGGGATAAACTGGGATCTGGCGTTCCTGGAATTTTTCCCGATTGTGTTGGCAGTTCATCTGTTGTCAAGGCACTTTGCAAACTGTTCCGTCCTTTTCTGGTGTGCTACACATAATCAACTCCATGTCTTCCAAGTCCCCCAGGGTTATGGGGCTGGTGATGGCATTCATATTAATGTGTTTATGGCACAACATGCTGTTTGTCACCAGACACATGCCGGGTAAAGCAACGGCATAGCGGATGCCCTTTCTCGTTTCCAGATGGAGCACTTTCATTCCCCGGCCCTGGGAGCCTGCCCAATGCCAGACCCTCTGCCACCAGAAGTGTGGACCCTTGGATCCTAGAAGTATTCAGCATCATAGAGGGATCATTGGCTGTATGTACCCGTGCGGCCTAGGAGCGGCCATTTAGGGAATTTGAGCAATTTCGGTACCAGAAGGTAGCTTTCCCAATTCCGGAGGCACAAATGCTCCAATTTGCCCTTTTCTTTAGACACAATTGGGTGGCAGTAGGCACCATCTCAGGTAAGCTGTCTGCCCTAAACTTTATGAGCTGCCTCACAGGCCATCACCCCCCTGACGGAGGATTCTTCTCCCGGAGGATGCTGGAGGGATGGTCACGGCAGAGGCCAAGACAACCGGATAGCCAGGCCCCCATCACTCCTTTCCTCCTGATGAGGATCTGCAGTGTCCTTCCTCAAGTGTGTAGGGATAAGTATGAGGCTTCACTGTTTGTAGCAGGCCTTAAAATTGCCTTTTTGGGGGCTTTCAGAGTCAGTGAACTGGTGGCCGAGTTGAACCGTGATGTTACGGGCAGAGCTCTCACTCTTGGGGACATACTTATTGGGCAGCATACATTGTGGATTAGTCTGATGGGGTCAAAGGCAGACCAGAGGGGCAGGGGACAGACTGTTTCTCTGGGAAGGGGAGGGACCAGCGAGGTGTGGCCGGTAGCAGCCCTCGAATGGTATCTTCAAACCCGTCCAATGATTAATGGCCCATTGTTTTGCCACTCATCAGGTTCTCCACTAACCAGGTACCAATTTTCCACCATTCTGCGGAGGGAGCTGGGATACCTCGGCCTCTCCTCCAGGAGATGTGTCCCATTAATTCAGTATAGGGGCAGCAAGCTCCACCGCAGCAGAAGGCTTGCTGGATCAGGAGATTAGGGCATTAGATAGGTGGTGATCTGGGGTCTACAGAAGCTACATCTGAAGCCTCCCCCAATAACTAAATCCCTCTTTTTGTATTCGTGCTCCTAGGTCAAGTAAGGTCCCCCCAGAGAGACATGATTTGGATAGTCAGCCACAGTCTGGTGTGCTGGGTGGGGAGGCAGCCATGCAGACCCGTTGGGGGACCCAGCTGGGCCTTTCCGCCAGAGTCGTGATCCATTGGAAGGGGAGCAGTGGGACACGGTGGCACCAGCTACTACCTTGCCTCAGGCAGAACCGAGGGGGCCTCCTCCTGACGTATTAGTCGTTCATCTGGGGGGAAACAATTTGACATCATTAAACGGGGTTCATCTAATGATCAACATCAAAGGGGACATAATGGAAATGGAGAAGTTATTTCTGGGGTGACAATTGAGTGGACTGATTTAGTGGGCCGACTCCAATGGGCTGGAACCATGCTCCCCAGAAAGGTGGACAAAGCTTGTCGTAACATCACTAGGGATGTGGGGAAGTGGGTCACCAGTAGAGGGGGATTCAGGATGACCCATGTGGGGATCATATACCGCAATTCCGGGTTCTTCAGGGAAGATGGGGTGCATTTGTCCCCAGATGGAAATGACAGTTATCTGGCCACCTTGAAGGCTGGGTTGATTAATTTTTTGGAGAGTGAGTGGAGTAAGGGTGGGGGTCGGGCCAGTCTGAAGTAAACATCGGTGGTCCCTTAGTGGCGGGGGTCCAGTACTGTTTTTAGCGTTGCACATAGAAATTCAGTAGTATTGGAGTCATCTCCTTAAGAGATGGGGAAGCAACACCGGGTGAATAGGCAGGGTACAGCCAGTGCCAGGGTTAGCATCCCAAGGAGGGGTGTTATGCAATGGTGGGCAGGGACATACACGGTCCTCAAGCTTGCAGTACCCAGAATCCTCACTCCTTTCCAGAAAGGACACTGTCCCCTTTGGGCCAAAGTCCAGGCCAAGGACCAGAGGGGAGACGATGGATGATGCTGGGGAATGGAACTGGAGGGCACATCCAGGCCATGACCCCTGAACCTGATTGTTGGTTTAACATTTAAGCTAGTGAGTACTGGACCCTGAATTGCTAGAGGCAATTTCCCCCACCAGGTCAATTTGATTTGAATAAAGAGTGTGGCCATTAAAAACCCAATAATTGTGTCCTTGTCTCATTCTAGATGTGCTGACAAAAGAGTGTGGCCATTTAAATCCAAATCATGTAATCCTGTCTCATTTGGGATGTGCCGGCAAGTGAGTAGGATTTTTAACAGCTTTGATCAGATGTAAGGAACAGATTCCAAGAAGAAGCTGCCTGTTTTGTTCATGAAGAAGTCTGTATTATTTCACAGCAATAAAAGCCAAATATATAAGCATAATAAAAGGTAGCAATTTTCACTTTGATAGCACGTTCTATCAGAAGATCCTGGACAGATTAAAAACATCATATACAACCTTGCATTACTCTTTAGCAAGCACCATAAACATACTAAAGATACAAAGGGGTCCCGAAGACTGAAGACACCCAAAGGCTCAGTGACATTTTTGTATTATTAAACACACAATCTGGTCTTTCAAAGTTATGGGTGTGTTTGGTTTTTAAAAGATGGCATCTAATTTTTTTCTCCTACTAATTTTACAATAGCTGGAGCATGTCTTGAACTGAAAGTTCAGTGTACCTGAGCCAAACAGATTTACAATCTCTGAAAAGCAAAGAAAAGTAACTTCCACATCTTGACATCTGGAGTAATGGAGTAGGAGCGGGAGAATTGAATTTGTGCATTTCGAGTGTATACCAAGAAGCAACTGAAGGATCCTTAATTTATTTCTTCTTAGGCCTTAGTGAAAAGGTAAATAGACTATCCATTAGGTCTGAAATTAGATTTCATCAATTCCATGGGACATCCAAGACCTTATCATCACAATATTGGTTAAAGTATGGCAGCAGTAAATGTCACGTCTGTCAGGCTGCACAGTTCTGAGCCAATCCACGTTAGATTTACTCTGAGTAAATGTCAGTGCCATTGAGAGCTCCTAGAAAAGCAGATTTTTCTCTGCTGACAAGCACTTTACAATAAATTGTCTGGCTGGTACAATAGCAGCAAGATAATGACTAGATCTTGCTTCGCAGGAAGACTTGAGGGATGTAACATACTTGATTCTCCGTGTCAGACAGTTTTATAGATATTGCTTTTGGACCCACAGATTGTATAGAGGGACACAGAATGGCTGCCCAGTGAGTTTAGCTTAAGAAAAAGACAAACACTAAAATCAAAATTACCTTTCACCAGCATTCTTAAGTTGACGAACTACCATTATTCTTATCCTCTACATAATTTGAATGTGCATGCATAGTTAAAAATGTAAACACAGCAAATGCCAATTCTCCCTTCTTCTCCAATCTTTATATTTTCATTAAAAATACAGCTAATGTGGCCGATCACATGAACCGCGGATCTCACGCAGGAACCTCATGCACCTCCATTGTGGGTGCACTGTGCTGCTCGGAAACCATGCACATCTACACATAGCAGAGGTGCTCGTGGGAATTGTGGGTCATGGGTACAGCTGAATATATATATAAATATTAAATAGCATATGCATTCTTTTTAACCTAACAGAAAGGTATCAGGAAGGACAGATTGATTCGTCTCTTATCTGCACTCTCTTTGATTCAAATGTTTCCTAACTCCATTCTTCCAGACATAAATATTGTATGAACACAAAAATAACTGCATATTGAACTTATGTATTGGAATTAATGCAACTTTTTCCTCTAACAATGGTACCTCACTTTGTCAACAAGCCCATGGATACTGTGATTTTAAAGCAGTGTAGGAAATTACAAACTAAGATGATCTTGCAAATCCGAAAGTCTTTTTAAAACCAATAGGAGTAACAGCTAGAGATGACATGAACAGAACTGAAGTGAAATTTCCAGGCAGATTCCATCTCTGACAGATGCACTTGGTTCTATTGGTTTCCAGCAGAATGCAGAGCAGTTGTAATCTGCTCCCTGTTCCACCAGAGATGCGGTTCGTGTGTGACACTACTTTGTGTATGTGCAAAAAAGGATTTATTCATGTGGATTCACTAAATGGCACTGCAGAAGATCCCTCTGATGTTGGAACAGACTGGAAAATGCAGATAAAATTCACATAGACGGAAACAGCAATTCATTTCAGCATAGGTGTCAATATTTGTGTTGAAGTTCAATTTTGAATTTTTTTTCATAATTCAAAACGCAAATCTAAATGCCTGTGTATTTGTGAAGTCAGCACACAATTTTGTTAATCAGTTATCTGTAATACCAGCAGCTCAGACTGACTTAGATAAAAAAAAATTGGCATTCATCTAAGTCAGTTTTTAAATTTGTTTTTATTATTATTATTATTATTATTATTATTATTATTCGAACAACCCATTTAAAACCAACAAACTAGCAGCACTGAACTAAGTTGAAGAAGCTGAACAAATCAAAGTGAAATTCAAATCAAATTTGTCACTCTAAAAAATGTGAAAATCCAAATTTGAGTATTCATTAAAAGAAACAAAGATTCAGAGCAGGCTTGCAAATTTCAAAAGCAATATATGTACCAGCTCTACTAAAAAGGTGCATAAAGCAAAATGTTTGCAGAATTAAAAGTTCTACACTACCTCACTTTTGACATTATATACCCCAGTTGAAATTATTTTTAAAAAATAGGTTTGAAAATGACATGTTTGCTGAAAGGATGTGCACACAACCTAAAGAGCATCTCTTAAAGGATGGGATCTACTTCAGCAGGACAATACCCTTTTATCTAAATGTTGCTAATGCTTCTAGTTTAGTATTTTTAATGATCATAATTTGATTTCCCCCTTTAATTTATGAAACTGGTAAAAATTTAATAACCACTTGTTCTTTCAAATAGAGGATGGGAACAATATTATGTGAATTTCTATCATTTCAAATTGCTCTATCTGTGTGCTCAGTCATTCACATAATGTTGTAGTTATTAATGCTAATTTGATTAGTAATCCCAATAGCATTAAGCAACATAACTCAGAAAAATGTAACAATTATTATAATGCAGCTGTATTCTCCTGCCACCTTACGTGTGCATTGCTACAGTTAATAAATGAGGCTCTAGAGGGAGCAATACTTAGCCGTCCCAACTACCCCTATTAAACTGATAATATATATATATATATATATATTTAAATAATTAATAAGGTTATTTTACCTACTAATCAATAGTCATCAATAGAGATGTGCAATCAAAGTCTACGTCTTCTGTTGCTTCCTGATTGATTTTAATAATATACAAAGCCATTCCACAAAGGCCATTTCTAATTTACATGCCTTTGGAAGCCAAGTTTATAAAACTTCAGTGTTGTCATGTTTCCATCTGTGTTTAGCATTTGAAACAGAAAAACATGTAATGTGCTCTTAAGAGAATTCCTTTCCCCTTCTCAGTTATGTGTGTATGTGGTAACACACAAATTAGACACTTGGGGCCTATAATTCCATGTTGTTCTAATCTGTGCTTCATGTTACTTTCAGGGAAAGTCTTTTTTCTGCCAGCTTCCTTGGCAGCTGAAATGTTAGTATTTTTTAGCTTTGCTTTCTATGGAAAGAAGGTGTGCATACTCATTGTGTGTGTGTGATTACTTTTAATCCAAGACACCTCAAATTCAATCAGCTTTGGCAGAGGAGAGGAAGACCCAAAGATAAGTATGGACATAGGATTTCATAACAATTGATAGAACTAGTTGAGACATGGAACCTCTTTTGCAATTGGAAAAATTCCATTGACTCACACTGCATTATCTTTCTTAGGCCCATTTCAAACAAAGGCCTCCCTCGCTCACGTGTGCAGGTGTGGGAGAAGGCATCCATTTGAACACCATGGTGGGTGCGGGCGAGATGGGTGGGCATCTGTGAGAATGCCGTGGGTGGGGATACGTGCGCACTCCTGTGCTCCACCCACTTCCACCCATCACCCATGCGTGGAGCAGCGGGTGCCAATCATGGATGCTCCATGCGTGGAGTTGGGTGGAGGTGAGTGGGGGTCCATGGGAATGCACCCCCATGCACCGCCCACCCACTGCACCACCCACCCATCCACACACACACCTGCACCCATTAAAAAAGGGCTTTAATTGTGGATGTCTCATACTGCTATCAACCAAATTTGGCAGAGAAGGAGGATGTCTAAAAATAAGTAGGGCCCCCATAATTTCAATGGGAGGGAAGATATCATCATTTCTGAATTCCCCCCAACTTCCATTGACGTACATTGTGCATCGTTCCTTTTTAATTGTACTGTTAATTTCTTTAACTGTAATGTCCTCCCTTTTCCCTTCCCCTGTTTTAAAGTATTATCTTATTGTTTTAAATAATAACCATTTTAAATTGTTTTTATACTGTTTATATTGTTTTATATTTGTGAAGCGCTTGGAATGCCATGAAAGGCAGGGGGGCACTATATAAATAAAAAGGATGATGATGATGATGATGATGATGATGATGATCTCATCTGATCTACCATGCTGATTTCAACCAGGTTTGTTAAAGGGCAGAATGACTAAGAGTAAGATGTCTGAACATTTTGGGGCTATGTGTACCCAGAGAGCATGTATGAACTATTCTGTAGCAAAAGGTTTTTTTAAAAAATTTAAAACGACACAAAATTATATTAAACAGTGACCCAATGGTTTTTTTCATGTGAATGCACAGAAAAGCTTTCTTGCTTCATATTTGGCTGCTGAATGCAGATGGGCCTGTGTCCTCCAAATCTGGTCAGGACTTTGTTCCACAAACTCTAAGAAAAGCTTAGCCTCAGCAGAGAGGTGGAACAAATAACATCTGCCCCATTGAAGTAGTTGGGTAACACTGAGTGCTAGCAAGTTGAAACAGTCTTCCCTACTATCCTTCCCTTTATGCTGAGGCCTATGGAAAGGATTGCATGTGATTTGGCTATGCTGACTCCTAGGGATGTGGGAACAGAACACGGTTCAGATATTCAGACGTTTGGTCGTTTAGTTCGAAACCCAAATTCAGGTTCAGTTGTTCAGTTTGGTGGAGTTCAGTTTGGCCGAGCTCAGCAGAACATTCGAAAATAGCGCTATTGATACTGATACCGAAATCGATTTTTTTTTTCAGTATCAGTATCATTTGGCCCTGAAACCACCCCTGGTCTCCACCCTTGGTGCCAGGAAATCTGCTCCTCAGCTGCCTCCCCCTTCCAGACAAGTTTTTCCTGCCCAAAGTCATGTTTTTCCTGCCCCCAAACTCATCCAAACTCATCTAAACTTTTCCGAACTGTTCGGCCATTCGAACGTTCAGTTCGGATGTTTGGTTCGGTCGTCCAAACAGGCCGAGTTTGGCCCGAACTCTGAACATCCAAACTGCGTTCGCACATCCCTACTGACTCCATACCAGGGATGGGTAGAGTTCCAAGTCTGAGGAGCCGCACATGCAGATCTTCATATGCCCAAGAGCTTCCAGCTAATATAATTCATGTGCACTTGCTTGCCTGCTGCTGCTGCCTCTGCTTACCCTTATCTCATCCCACCTTCTGCTCACAGAGGGTAATTTCAGATATGATGGGCCCAGAGGTTTGCCACGTTGAACCACACACCAGGATCTCTTTCGGTTCCCGGTCAGGAATCCGGCCAACCGTCCTTTTGATGTGCCGGTCTGATTCTTACAGGGGATTGGGGAGGGAGTAGGGCTGCATGGGGAGGGGGCAGGGTTCTGTGGCTAGACATCTGTCTGCATGGCCCCGCCCCCCGTGTCCCCTGACCGTCCGCCCTCGGGATGATGGGCGGGCACAGCAGCCAATGGGGCCGCTGCACCCAATCCCATCCCACAGTCGGGGCCACAATCTGGGCCAGGCTGATGGTAACCGACATTACCTTTGGCCCATCCCAGATTGTGGTCAATCCAACCACAGTACCAGACCCTGAGGCCCGATCCTGGGCACGGTCTTAACATGGTTCTGGACCTCTGGGCGGCCAGAGGTCCAGAATCATGGTTATTTTGATTTCCAGCCATGATTCACTGTGGTGAACATCTGGGGGGAATCAAACTGACGTTACAGGAATCACTGCCACCACAGGGAATTCACTGTGGTTGATTGATCTCATATCATCTGAAAATACTCAGAGTTTCACTGAATATTTTTTTTAATATTTGAGATTATTTTCCAAGCCTTCAAGGACCAGTCCTGAATGCTCAGTCCTGTCAGAGGACACTTGGAGAATATTCAGGAATTCCAAGGGTGGGGAATGAAGATGGGGGGGGGAGAGGGAGCCGGGGGGGAGGGAATGTGCCAGGGAAGTGGGGAGGGGCCTAGCAGGAACTGAGGGCTACAGTATTCATCCTCTGGAGGGGCTCCAGCAATACATGTTTTTTTTCCAAGCTGAGTAAGTTTAAAAAAAGAAGGGAAGAAAAAGCTGGGCATTCTCAGAAGTGCCAAATGGCCCCTTCTGAACATGCTCAGATCTTTCTAAGATGGCAGTCACAGTGTTCTGATGCTGCCAGCATCATTTTTGGAAGGTCTGAGCATGCTCATAAGGGGCCCTTCAGCCCTTCTGAGCATGCCAGGCTTTTCCCTCTCTCTTTTTAAATGTATCCAGTTCGGAAGAAGCCAGGTGTCACCGGACACCCCCCCCAAGGCTGAGTACTTTACCCTTCAGTGCCCACTAGGCACCCATTGCCTTAAGCCACCCCACTCCTGAATCCCCACTAGAACCCCCTCCTCCCCCTTCTCTGGCCCCCTCTGGCATACTCTATCCCTGGCCAGCAGGGGTGAGGGAAGGAGAAGCAGGAGTCTAGCACCAGCCTCCCTGCACTTGGACGAGGAATTTACGAGTTCTGAAGTTTCAGGGGCCATTCCTCAAAACCGGAACTCAGAAAACGAGTAGAATACCTTGGTCCTTAGGGTTTTCTGGGGAAAACAGAGGACTGAGTTTCTGCACTACTCTTGCACAACCGCCACCATTGCTCCATTCTTCTGTCTTTCCTGCCTCTGTCACATATCAACAGGGTTCACTTAGTACTGCTAGTACTATGGTCTTCTGGGGGTGCCTTCCTTAGGGTTCCCCGGGTTTCCCTGGTGTCAACCATGAGGAGAGCATTTTCTGTGGCTGCATCGTGTCTGTGGAAATCCCTTCTGTTGGAAGTCCGCTTGACTACTGTCCTCCCCTCTTTCCATAGACAGTGTAAGACCTGGCTGTTCTTCCAGGCCTTTACCGAAGGAGATGGTGTGGGTGCGTTGGGTTAAGGAGGGTTTAGATATGGGTTATTTTTAATCTGGGGATTTTAGGTTGCTTTTAATTGTATTTTAGTTGCTCTGCATTTTAAAATGTTCTTAGTCACCCCAAGATGCTTATAGAAAGAGGGAGCTGCATATAAATGTTAATAATAAATAAATATAAATAATAAATACATATTCAGTGAGGGGAAGCCTCTGCCAGGACACAGAAGAGGTAGGTGAATGCAAGCACCCAGTACACATGTGAAAGAGGAAGAACTGAAAAAGCTTCATGGACTAACTGACTCCAGGCAGCTATTTCTTCCAAGAGCCACAGAAGAGATGCTGGAGAGCCTCATGAAGCTTGAGAGCCACCATTTGCCCAACTCTGCTCTATGCACAAGGGTGGGATATCCAGCCAGGAGTGTGTAGCCATTGTCTTCTCCATTTACACAAACTAGGGGTGGGACACTGGGGAGAATACCGGATACCAGATGTACCGGTATCTGATCTCCCTGGTATCAGATTTACTAGTATAGGCATATCAGATTTTTAACATTGGCCGTGGTACTGGATTTTTTACATTGCGGCTATTACAATGGCCGCAATGTAAAAAATCTGGTACCATGGCCAATGTTCAAAATCCAGTATGCCAGTACAGGTAAATATCTGATTTATCGGATTAAGCCAATACACCCAAATACCGGCAATACTGGATCTCGGGAGAACCAGAATTCCCACCCCAACACAAACTGAGTGATGTACAGAAAGCAAAAATATGTCCACTTAAACACAGAGTTGCCTAAATTATTCCTGCCACCTTCCGCAATATAATTCCCCCTGAAACTGTTTCTTTACAGGACGATGCCCAGGTGTCCTTTAGACAGAATTCTATTTGCAATAGGAAAGTCACATTAACAGAACAAGGTATCTAGTCTTAAGTAATTTAAGGCTAAGTCAACTTTAAATGATTCACCTCAAACTTAGATTTCCTTTCCTGAAGGAGATATATTCATTACTGAGGAGTTGCCTCAGTAGAAGACTTTATTGTAAGTTACCCTAGTGGAGTCATTCTTAACAGAGTCGTAAGATATGTTTACTTTATTTCAGCTGTCTTTAGTTTAGATCTATTTAGGAAATGCACATTGAAATGCTTCCAGATTAAAATAGCTTTTCTTTCCCCATGGAGAAACAAAAACCAAGCCAGTGTTGAAAGTTTCTGTTGCAACACTTTCATGCCCTTCACTAGTGCAAAACTCTGCACTGGAACACAAGAATAAAATAATAAACTCCCCCTCCCCCCAAATCCCAAAACTTCAAAAATTAACTAAACTCTTACTCTCTTTTAAGAAAAAATCATCATCATTGGTCTGAACACAATCTCACAGGTACATGTATGGGAAAATTCTCAGCTAGTGCTGAAATGTTTGTTCACATATTTGCATTTTTGCACAGCCCACTAGGGATGGGCGAACGCGGTTCGGATGTTCGGAGTTTGGACCGAACTAGGTCTGTTCCGACCTCTGAACCGAACGTCCGAACCGAACTCTCGAATGACCAAACAGTTCGGTCATGTTCACATGAGTTCAGATGAGTTCGGGAGCAGGAAAAACATCTTTTCAGGCCGAAAAAAATTAGATTTCGGTTCAGTTTCGGTTTCGGTTTTTGACTGTTCGGCCAAGTTTAGCCAACCCGAACTCGGCTGAACCGAACCATCGAATGCAAACTCGGAGTTTGAACCAAACGACTGAACGTCTGAACATCCGAACCGCATTCTGTTCGCCCATCCCTACAGCCCACCAAATATGGCACTGAGGTTAGAGGATGAGAGTGAAAGAGAATCTCATTTCAAGTAGAGTCACTGTGCTGCTCATCAGAATCATAGGCCCAGCCACGTTCTCCAGAAAAGAAGGCTACTGCCTGTATATCTTCATCATAGGTGTACACTACTGAAAACATGCTACTGCCACATGTATGTTAAGCCATGCATGTTGGTTTGGGTAGAGCTGAGGAAGAACGATTGTTCCTGTATCATCAGGAAATATCTATCATTCAGGAATGCTTGCGACTGCTCGATTTGCTCACTTGAATCCACGCTTCCACCATTGTCGAGATTGGCACCAGTGATTATACAAAATTTTCCTGTATTTTTCATTAGTTTCTGTTTTTTTCACTATTTTCCATAGTTAGTTTCCAATATTTTCATCAATTTCTATCATTTTAAGACAGTTTCCAGCATCAGAATATAGAAAACATACTAACACCAATCAAAACACAGTTTATAAGGAGCCAAAGCAAGGATCAATAAAGGAAATGATTAAAAGTACGTAGTGAACTTGCAATTGTACACAAGTAAATATAAACAGCATGTGAAAAAATGTTGTGTGGTTTGTGGCTGTTCCTGCCTAGGAAGAATTATCCAGTAATGAACAATTGCAATTACTAAATGGAAACTAGCGAAAATAGTGAAATGCCCCATTTGTTTCTACATCGAGCAAGCACAGCGAAATAGTCTGTTTTAGAGCTGAAACTTGATTCTCGCTTTTCACAAGAAGGAATGTGCAAATGCCATTCAGAAGTTTAGAGTTCGGACCAAACTCGGTCTCTTCGCACGACCGAATCCAAACCCGAACTTAAACCCGATATCGAACTCTGAAACGACCGAACACTTCGGTCAGTTCAGATCAAGTTCATATGAGTTCAGGCGGGAGAAACGCGACCCCTGCCTGACACAGGGAGGGGATGGGGTCAGCTGAGGAACAGACTTCCAGGCACCAGGGGTGGAGAGGCTTGGAGTAGCAGCCAGTCTGCCCAATCACCATCCCTTTTCTCCTCAGACCATTGGCTTTGCAGGCTGCGATTGCCCACGAGCTAGGCTGCACGGAGCCAATGAGTCTTGCAGTGAGGCGGGCACAGCAAATAACAAAACTCATTGCCCTCCCCCCTTCCAATACCTTCTGAACTAGTAACTGTTCCTGACATCAGGCATTTTCAGAAGGGTTCGTCTCCCAGCAGTTTGTGTACTTCCCAACTCCCCAATCCATTGCCATCCTCCTCCTGTTTCACCCATCCAACCCATTTACCTCCATATTATCATTTATTTAGATTATATTAGATAG
>QEPC01007937.1:0-12817 GCA_003113815.1 Sphenodon punctatus
GCAACTAGAAAGCCACCCCTTGCTGGCACGTGCAAATCCTATCCTGCCATCTCAGGGCTGCTAGGGGATACTAGATAGCGCAACTAGAAAGCCACCCCTTGCTGGCACGTGCAAATCCTATCCTGCCATCCCACGGGTGCTAGGGGATGCTTGATAGTCCTGGTACCCCCTTCCAAACTTCAGGACCCTACCCGTTACCTTCATCCAGCCCTCCATTCCATCTATGGCCTACTGGGGCGGCGACCCCAGCACCAAACCCTCCCAGGTGAACAGGCCTCTTTGGCAAGGGGTTGAAACCACCCAGGGATCACCCCTACTAAAGTTGAGACAGTGCTGTACCTTTGCAGAGCTCCGGGTGCAGCGGCGGTGGCGGCGGGCGGTCCCGGGGCCTCAGCGCCGTCTGTGGCTGCCGGCGTCAGAGACCCACTATTACATGTAATTTTATTTTTATTTTTTTTACCTTTACATTAATGTTATTGTTTGTTTTGTTAATCATAAAATGATTTCTGATTTTGGCATACTTTGTAATATAAATAATTAATAAATGCTTATTTGTTACATTAACCCAAGACTAACTGATTAGCGCAGCCGAGCCAGGCGGCATGATGAGTGTTATTATGCCCCGCCCCCTAGCGCCGCCCGCGTTACACTCACTTGCAGTTGCCGACCGTCATTGCTGATGTCGTCACTGACTGCCCTGCCCCCATCTATCCTTACGTGACCACCTTCCCTCCCCCGGACACTAGAGTTCTGTAGAATCTAGGGATGCGCTGGTGGGTGGCAACCAGCAACAGCCAGGGAGAGGGGTGTGTGTGTGGTGCTATTGGCCTAGAGCGTCTCTGACGCCGGCAGCCACAGCCGGCGCTGAGGCCGCCGGACCGACCGCCGCCGCCGCCGCACCCGGAGCTCCGCAAAGGTACAGCACTGTCTCAACTTTAGTAGGAGTGATCCCTGGGGGGTTGGGGGGTGTTAAACACCCCCCCCAGGGATTGGGTCTATACTTACCGGCGGCTGCGGGGACGCCGCGGCCGCTGGTGCTGGGGGGTGGGCTCGCCTCTGGGTCTTTTTTATAACAAAAATCCAGGCTGGGCAGGGTGGGTGGGGGTGTCCCCCCTTCCACCCGCGCAGCCTGGACTCAGGGAGGTTTTTTTTTAAAACACTTTTTTGGTGGGACTTACATTGCAGCCATTCATTTAAATGGCTGCAATGTAAAAAAATCCGGTACCCGGAATCCAGTAACGGAACCGGATTTACCGGGTTGAATCCTATAATGCCGGTACACCCAGTACCGGCATTATCGGATACCGGATTTACCGGCACGCCCACCCCTAGGTGCCAGGGTTCCAGCCCCGGGTCCGGCAGCGGCAACAGCAGCAGCGGCAGTGGGTCCGGCGGCGGTGGCACTCCGGAGCACTTCAGGCTGCTACAAGGTCTTCCAGTTTGACCCAGAAGGCCTAGTAGCATCCTGAAGCGCTCCGGAGTGCCACTGCCACCAGACCCACTGCCGCCAGGGGCAGAGCCCTGGCACCACCAGGTAGGACGATCCCTGTGGTGGTGGTGGGTTAAAAAAAAATGTTTATGAGGCTGGGCAGGGTGGAGGGGAGGTGCTCCCTGGCATGGGAGGTGCTCCCCAGCATCCCCTTCCACCTGGAAGGAATTGGAGGAAGTCTGGAAGGGGGGAGGGGAAACCGGGTTCCTCCCTGCCCCCGCCCATACAGGTTCATAACCGGAACTTTGTTCAGCCAGTTCAGGCAGGGGGTTCTTTCAGATTTGGGGTGTTCATGAATGGGCCTAACACCTCAAGTTTGGGCTGAACCCCGAACTTCCGAACCATGTTTGCACATCCCTAGTTGAGGAAGGGGAAGATGGGTTTTCAGAAGGGAACAGGGGAAAGTGGACTCCGTTGTTGTCTGCAGCTTTCTTTTCTGCCAGGATTTTTCAACTTTCTTCTCTGTTCAAAGGGAGAGTGAGGCGAGGTGTGGAATCAGATGAGATCTCAGAGAAATTGGAGGGGGAAAGAAAAATTTAGTGTGCTGTTTGAATTTGAGACAGAGAATTTTTAATTCTGCCCCCTTATTGACCTCCCACCAAAGAGGAGATTTGGTGTACCTCAACACTTCAGTGCATCCCATGGCTGGGGTCCTGGAATGTGCATTGTTCTGCTTACAAGGTCAGTGGCAGGCAGTTGAGGTACCACGGCTGCTGGGGTTCTGACGCCTCAAGATGTAGTGGAACTTCTGGACTTCCGTGGGAAGCACACAGAACAATACAGAAGTCTGAAATCCTTCTGAGTCTGGAGGTGCAGTGGTGGGTCACGATGTTCACACTACTGTGTGTAGAGAGGTCAGTCACAGTTGGTTGAGGTCCAATGACTGGGGATTCCGGAGGTGCCCTTCAGATGCGATGTGTCTTCAGACTTTAGTCAGGCTCTGGCACATGACTCAACTTAGGCCTGAGGACAGAACTGTGTCTGGAGGTGAAGTGGTTGGGTGGTCAGTTGCTGGAAGAGCGTTCCACCCTCCCAATGTCCTCTGTACCTCTTCTTGGGAGTGGGGGAGGGCCCAGTTTTGCCTGGAACCAGTGTGGACTGGAGGAGCAGACTTGCTCTTTGTGAGGGAGAAGGGATATGGGGGTGTCCTGTGGGGGGGACCGCCCCCAAGAAGAGGTTCCACCCTCCCTCCAGGTGGAACTCTTCTTGGGGGGTGGTGGTGCAGTATGAGGGAGAAGCAGGGGGGTTCCCAGGTGGGCTGGAGCCAGCATGGGCTGAAGTAGCAGCTCCTTAAAGTGCTCATAAGGGAGCTCCTGAAAAGACTTCCTCCTTAACCTTCCTGCCTGAAGGGGGTGAATGAGGAGGAGGGAATCCTCTTTCCCTGCCTTGGCATGAAAGTGGGGGTTCAAAGCATGAGAGACACTGTTGTGCACAGATGGGGGGGCTCTGTGTGTGTGTGTGCGTGTGCGTGCGCGTGACCAATAACGGGGACCCCAAAGGAATCTGAAAGGGTTCTAACAGAGGAACCCCAGTGGGGCAGTCAAATTCTCCCCTCCCAAATCAAAATTGGCTCCTAAGAGCTCCTAAAAAAGCTGCTAAAAACAAAGACCTCCTTGCCCTTACTGGTGAAAGGAGTTGAAGGAGGGAATCCAAATTCTCTCTGGCTGGCCGACACCAAAGTGGAGGATGAGTAATATTAATTATATAATAAATCTGCAAAAAATAATTTGAAGGGGAAGGAAGTAGTACTTCTGTACTACTTTTCCCTGGTACAGTGGTTGCATTGGGAAAAATTGGCGCCAAGCTGAAGTTTAAGCGCAAACCAAGGGCTGCAGTCACTGCCACCGCATATTCAAGTTAATAACTTAGAACATCCGGACACTTTATCCAATCTTTCTGAACTTTGGCAAGATTATTAAACTTATGGAGGGACATAGTATTCCAAGGTTTCATGCAAATTGGATTGAAGATTTTTTTTAAAAAGTTGTACCCAGGAATGTTTATGGAGTTTTTCTTAAAATCACAACATTTAATTGCTTCTAAAATTGGTCCCCTTTATCAAATCCTTCCCAACTTTGGTTCACATAATTCCCTCCATTGGGGGTATAATATCCCCAATATACATCTGATCTGAATGAGAAACAAAAAAGTTATAGCCTGAAATACGTTTTCAGTTTTTACCCATTATTTAAAAAACAAAATGTCATTTTTGTTTTTGTTATTATTATTTGTCATTTTCATTATTACAACAACAAAAAATAAAATCAGAATTTTCATTTTTGTTATCATAATAACAAAAACAAAATGCACACCCCTAATATCCAGGGGCTGGGCAATCAATCATCATCTGGCCACACATCAAGGGTATCGCCCTCCATGCACCCAAGGAGGGGAAGGTTGGCCTTGAGAAAGACCACCTGTTCCACAGTCTCCAGGTCCATTTTGGAACATTGAGGGCTGACTATGTGACCAGACACACTAAATACCCACTCCAGCGATACACTTGTGGAAGGACACGAGATGTACCGCAATGCTACCTTTGCAAGGGGAGTGGGGGGCATACCTGCATTTTCTGGACCCAGTAGGCCAAGAAGTTGGTAGCAGCAGGGCAGGAGGGCTCAGCAAAATATTGCGACACAAATGTGTCAGCCATATCCTGGTGCTCCAGAGCCCGCTCTCCACCCTCTGACTCCTCCTCCACCATGGCCTCTAGGTCAGAAAACTACAAGGTGGTTCTGCCCTTACTTGCAACCCCTGTTGAAACAGAAATTGCATCTGGCAGCGGAGGCGCCTGGTCTGGACAAGTCCATTGCACCTCAGCAACAAGCCTGTCCCTGAACTCATCAAAGGATTCAACGTCTGAGGTCATGCTCTTCTTGACCCATGGGTCAAGTAGCACAGCTAGGAAATATGGATGCCTTGCTTTCAAGATGTTGAAATGCCTCAACCAATTTCTTCACCAGTGCCCTCACAGACCCATGCAGGTCAGTGTGAGAGAGCACGCCTTCCAGACATCGAAGCAAGATCTTAAAGACTGGGATCACCTGGCTCAGAGTGGCAAGCTCCATGCTCAGCTCACCAGTGGCCTGGTGAAACGGTTCTAGAACCTGTGTAAGCTTCTCTTCCACCGTCCATTCCTCCATGGACAGTGGTGTTGCTCCAATGCTCTGCAACAGATAAAGGGCATGCAGCACCTCCTTCTCCTCCCGAGGATGTTATAGCATCAAAAAGGTGGAGTTCCACCTTGTCAACACATCCTGTACCAGCTGGTGAAGCAGAGAGCCCAACTCCTCCTGCTTCTTTTGCAGTGCCCGACTGACTGAAACTGACTGATGGAAGTATCCACCAATCTTCCGGAAAGTTTCAAGGAGTGCCTCCAAGCCCTTGGTTCCACTCAAGGCAGCCTGAATCACAAGGTTCAGGATGTGCACACTGCAGCAAACCTGAGTGTAGCCATCATGAGTAATGGCTGCCATAATGAATGAATGAATTGGTTTATTAATGGCACTAGGGTGGAGTGGGGGTCTCCGAGCAGCTCGCCTGATTAGCACTGCCCGGCAGGAGGCGGAGCTACCTGGCCCGCTGACAGTTTAAAAGACCATCAAACAGCCTCCGGTGGCGTGGAGTGGGGCTCTCCAAGCGGCTCGCCTGATTAGCACTGCCTGGCATTGAAACCTGCTGCGGGAACCCGAGAGGAGGCAGAGCTACCTGGCCTGCTGACAGTTTAAAAGACCATCAAACAGCCTCTGGTGGCACCGGTGGCGCGCGCCGAAGGGTCACGTGCCAAAGGGTGCGCGCCCTTTTGCTCGCCCTTTGACGCGTCCGGGCACGGGGCCCGTCTCCCTTCTTATTTTTTTGCCCTGTTTCCTCTTCTTGTAGGTAGCCAACAGAGGGAGGTGACTGGAAAAAGCAACATGCCAGGTATGAAGAGACTGTGGGGGATGTTAGGAGGAAGCCCCCCTTTGGACACTATAAATACCAAGCAAAGAAGGATTGATTCCTTCCTCCGGAAATCTGAAGTAGGGGCACTCCAGTTAGAGGATGGTCCCTCACAGAGGGTAGAATCAGGGGGGGAAAGTTAATAGCTAACTCCTTGTCCCCTCTATTGGAGAGACTGGGTCATAGAAAGATGCCCTCTTCATGGCATTCAACCCCTATAAATCTGGAGGAAGAGGGATCTTTAATCTCACAGCCTGGCAACTTAGTAACTACTCAACCGGTTCCTGAACCCTTGACGGATTTTTTGACAAAGCACGTGGCAGTTACTGCAGAAACAATTCGTTTTATGTGTACGCAGGTGAATCAAATCCACGGAAAGCTAGACCAGATGGTTCTAGCGGGCAAAGGATTTCAACCAATGCAGTAGTGCTCTCCTTGTAAAAATATTCCTTTTGAAAAATGTAAACTGAGAATGCAATGTAATATGCCCTTGGGGAATTCTGTGAATATTTCGCCCAGGGACGATCTTGATGTGTTCATCCCTCTTCCCTTTAATTTGGTCTTTGTAGTTCTCCCCTTTCGGGGTAAATGGTCTCCTCCTTGGAATGTACCTCTCGATGTTGCTGAGCACCTTAGGATGCTGTTGCATGAGCCCATAACAAGACATGATATAGTCGCAGTTGATTTACTTTTAGTGACAAGGACAAGGAAGATGGTAAACATGCAATTCAAATCTATAGAGATAGTTAATTTAGTATGGGGAGGGAAAACCCATCTAGAAGAACAAGCTGTGTTTATCTCTAGGGCTTTGGGGTCTAAATCTGGACAGATTAAAGTGGTAGCGGACTTGGGGGCAGAAGCGCCGTTGGCCTCTAGACCCCAATCGGCCCCATTAAGTTCATCTCCAACCTTACCCCCTTTGCAGGGGAGATTAGGGCAGCAGGCTCAAGCTCAGTCTCATCAACTTGAGAGGGCAGCAGATCTCCGTTATGGAGCTGGGCCCGCAATTACCACAGAGCCCTTGTTTGCAGCCTCCTCTTTTACCATTGAGAAATGTAGTGAACCATCCGGTTTCTTCTTCCCAACTCCAGCTGGTTGCCAGATTAGATGATTTATGTCTGCAATTAAACCAACTAAGGGCGCCAGCTTCCTTGATGAGAACTAGCCATCAGAAAACGCGGTCGAGAAGACTTTTATGCCCAGTGGAAGATTCTCAGCTACTTTGCTCTCCCCATGGGGAATGTTTAACTTTTCCCCCAGGGATAGATACAAGTTATATACCCCCTACAGTCCTGGGAACAATTCAATCTCGGCTCCTGGGAAACTCTATAGTAAGTCGGGAGGATGCTTTTTCTAGGGCAACAAAGAAGGTCCCTGTGGAAAAGAGCAAAGGGTTGGGAGTAGGCTTCTTAGATGTTGCTAAAGATATTTATTCACAAGAGCCTACTTGCCACCCTGAGGGGGGAGCAAATTCCATCCATAAGAAGGATTCCGTAAGAATAGCAACAGAGACTAGTCAACAAGGAGGGGTGGAGAATTTGAGGGATCCCTCTAAAGCCCGCTCTGGAAATCAGAGTTTCTGACTAATAGCTGACCATCTGGTCAAGATTGCCTCTTGGAATATGGCTGGATGGTGTTCCCGGTTTAGGGACCCAGAGTTTAGCCTCTTCCTTCAGGGATTGGATGTTTGTCTTCTCCAGGAGACCTGGTCTTTGGGAGAACTGGAATTGGAAGGGTTTAAGATTTACTCTCTTGGGGCATCTCCTTCCCTATTTAAGGGAAGACTGAGTGGGGGTTTAGCCCTTGTGTCCACAATAAATAGGAATTTTAATATAAAAACTTAATAAATTCATTCGAATCCTACTTTGGATTTTATTCCTGCTCGTCTTCTTCGGGTGCTGAGTTAGTGGTAGGGAATGTCTACAGCCCTCCGATCTCCTCAAATTATTACTTCCCTCAAGTTTGGGGGAAGTTGGGGGCAGGGATTCAGGAGGCCCGGCAGCTATTTCCCCAGGGCCCTCTGATCTTGGGGGGCAATTTTAACACCAGACTTGGGGATCAGGGAAGAGCTCCCCCACTTTTGAATTTGTATAATATTCCCCCACGGGCTTCCCAGGATAAGTTTTCAAATGGGAATGTGGCAAATATGATGCAGATGATCGAGGAACAGGAGTTGGTGATCTTGAATGGGAGGACAGAGGGGGATAGGGAAGGGCTCTTCACATACCATGCACATCAGGGGTCCAGTGTGATAGATTATTTCCTGGTCCCCCCATATTTTTTCCCATGTGTAATAAGCCTTGAGATCTCTGACTCCAACTCGGGTCATTTCCCAGTTATTCTCTCATGCCGGATTACAGGGGGAGAAGAGGGAAAGTATGGCCCAAATTCCAAAGGTCCTCTGCCCAAAGCCGCCTCGTGTTTTAAGAGGCCAAGATAGTCTGCAGAGATGGCTTTGGCACTGTTAAACATTCAAAAAGAGCCCGAAGTTCACTTACTTTGGCAGACGACGAAAGAAGATGTTCCAAATGTCCTTGAGGATTTCGAGGAGCTGGTATCTATCTTTGCCTCCAGAATTAGATTAGATCACTGTGGAGAGTGGACGGAGCTAGGTGGGCCTAGGTGGTTTAACTCTCACTGTAGGAGTCAACGTACAGCGATGAGGAGGGCAGCAAGAAAATTGAAGATGAATCCCTCAAAATTTACTAGACATACCTTCCTTGATTTGCGTTCTCAATATCGCAAATTGATAAACGAAAGGCGCACACATTATCAGCAGTCCCAATGGTCCTCCTGCAAAAGGCGTCAAGAAATAATGATTCAAAGAAATTTTGGTCACTTATTCGGCAGGCTAGGTTGGGGGGGGGCATGTACCCGTGGTCTCTATGCACCCCATGATTTGGGAAGTCTTCTATAGGGAGGTATTTGCACTTCCACAAGTTTTGGTTGATCCCCCTCAGGTTGCCCCTGAAGGTATATGGCAACACTGGCCTCCAGTATCTCCTGAGGAAGTTATTAAGCTTATTAGCCAGATGAGATCAGGTAAGGCCCTGGGTGAGGATTTGATATTGGGAGATCAATTAAAGGCCTCCCCTGAATGGTGGGCGGTTATTTTGGCTCCAATCTTTACAAAAATCAATTCAACAGGGAAGATTCCAAAGGAGTGGATTAATAGTGTAGTTATTCTGATCTTCAAAAAAGGAGACCCCTCCTCCCCGGAAAATTACCGCCCAATAAGCCTCCTTAGTGTGGTATGGAAGTTGTATGCTCGGTATCTTTTGGCAAGAGTGGTGGACTGGATTAAGAGCTTTGACATATTAACTCTAGAGCAGGCTGGGTTCCAGAGGGGTAAATCTACGGTGGACCATGCCCTTGTCCTCGACCAACTGATAAGGAGGGGTGTGGAGCGTAGGGGAAAGATATTCCTCTGCTTCGTGGACCTGAAAATGGCTTTTGACTCCATCTGCAGGGAGCGACTTTGGGGTAAGCTGAGCTCCCTGCGGATGGAACCTCGACTGCTGTTTCTCTTGATGCAGCTCCACATGGGAAATACTCTCCAGGTGTGCTATGATCAGGAAGGTGCCCTCACAAGAAAGGTGGGGGTAGATCGGGGGGTGAGACAGGGTTGCCTTTTGGTGCCGGTCCTTTTTAACCTCTTCATTAACAACCTGCCCCCTTACTTGTTATCTGCTGACTCCCACCTTTTGCAGGTGGGGGATAGAAAGATTGCTTCCCTCCTGTATGCAGATGATGCAGTACTCATATCGCAGTCCCAAATTGGCCTTCAGAGGGTTATGCAGTCCCTGGGGGACTATGCCTTGAGAGAGGGGTTAACCGTAAACTTTAATAAAACCAAGGTTATGATCATAGGTCGCAGGAAGAGCAAGGAGACTCACCAGTGGAGGACTGGATCCAATGTGATCGCCCAAGTGGCTCAATTCAGGTACCTTGGAGTTAATTTCTCCAGCTCCTTAGCCCGGCAGGTGCACGAGGATGTTGCAAAGATCCAAGCTTCCCAGATGGTAGGAACCATTTTGAAATTCTTTTTTGGAAAGGGAGGTAAGATGGTGCTTTCTGCCCTCCGCTTGTTCCGAGCCAAGGTTACATCACAGCTTCTTTATGCCTTCCCTGTATGGGGTTTGACATCTATTGATAGCTTGGAGCCAGTTCAAAATGCTTTCATGCGGGCAGTTCTGGGAGTTCCGAAAGGAACTCCCCAGATTCTGCTGAGAATGGAACTGGGATGTTGCCCCATATGTCTTTTGGCTCTTCAATCGGTTATTAGATATTGGTTGAGGATTGCTTTGCTTCCCTCAAATGATCAATCATTAGTGAGGTTAGCAAGGGATGGGGGGCTCTTGAAGTCTTGGCTGGGTCAAGTGGAGGAGATGATCAGGAAGCTGGGCTTTGATCCTTTGAGGTTGGTTGAAATAGGATTCAAATTGGCATGGTTTCAAGTAAAGGAGCGCCTTAGAGACCAACAGCGCCAGTTAGATTCAACCCAAGTACAACTTCAACAGGTAGTAAGGGATTATACCCGCCCCCCCCCCCGGAAGTGCCTCTCGGGAACTCATCTTATCTGGTGGTTTGGCCAAATTTTCATATTGGGCGGGTATTTTCCCGTCTACTCTGCGGGGTCTTTCCGTCAGCGGTTTTGGAGGGCCGTTACCGGAAGATACCATGGAAAGACAGGGTGTGCCATTTTTGCGATCTACAGGCTGTAGATACAAACATTCATTTGCTTTTCGAATGCCCGATGTTATCCGCTCTTCGGACAAAAGGGCTAGTCCTTGCTCTAAAGTTATTAGTGAAGAACTCTGTTGCCAAATGCTATAGGCTATGCTTAGATCCAACAGCATCAGCCCTTACAAAGGAAGTTGCGGTCTTTGAGAATCTGGCTGAACAGGCAAGACAAAGATGGGCTGGGGATGGTACTAGGATCTTTGGGAGAACAAATATAGGAGGAGATTAGGTTCTGGGATAGGGGGTATTTCGAAGGAAGGATGACAAGAGAATGATGATTGGAGCTCCCTGGATGAACTTCATCTGGGGATATATTCCCCTTGACCATAGAGTGGCACTGCGGCTATTTGTTTGCTTTTTATATTAGATTGTTTTCATTGAAATACCTAGTAAATAATTACTGGAGGCAGATATTATTAGTTCTACTAGTGACGGTAGAAGAATAAAGAGCTAAATTTTGGATAAATAAGATATTTGTATTAAATTACTTCAGCTGCTATAACTGTGTTACTTATATGAGCTAACAAATCCTGTTTTGTGTACATAGTGTTGTGCTGTATTTTGAGCATGGTTATTTTATCGTTTTGTTGTTTTGTTATGACCTATGGTCAAACAACCAATAAATAATCAATCAAATCAATGGCACTAGCTTTTGCCATGGTCTAGAAAACAAACATAAAATAAGTCAAATTACAAATATCAATACAATCAGAATATCCCAAATACATTGGTTAATACACCATATAGAAAATGCAGTATATTCATACCAATTCAAATGAGTATAATACACATAATCTGAAGCCTTCAGCATAAGCAGGCAGTACCATGATTAAACACGCCTAAGCATTAACATTATGAGGTCCTCTCTTTCCGACATTTCATAGCTAGGAATATAAATGATGTTACAGCTCTCATCACCAATTCATCCTGTGTGGAAAACAGGAGTTCTAATTTATGAGAATCTGTACAGGGCTTGATCTTTTCCCATGCTGGGTTCAACCAAACTGCCCTTATATCCTCGTACATTGGGCAGTACAGTACAAAGTGTTTTAGATCTTCCACCACCAACAACATACAAGGGCAAGTCCGTTTCGCATATGGTATGCTCTTATATCACCCTTCGACAACTGCAGAAGAAACGCATCTGCATAAACGCCCTTCGAGAGGTAGGATCATCCAATTTATCCAAATACCCCTCAAAGTTATGCTGAGTTTTAAAGTGTTGAAGCCAGGGGGCAGCCTTCCATGAAGCTACAACTGCCAGGTCATCCTGCATGGCAATATCAGCTATTCTCATCTTAATTATATTATATTTCTTTGTATGGGGACATCTTTCCCAAAAAAACATGAGAATTACAGCCCCAAATTTCTCAAGTGTGACATTAAGGATTACAGTCATGGGTATTGAGTCGCTCCCAGACATTCTAACTCCTCTCTTAAGCAGAGAGAGGGTAAATAAAACTCTCCTTGAGTACACAACTTAATCCAATACCTAAGGGTTGATTATTTTGCCAAATAGGTAATAGCAATGATACCTGTCTCTGCTCTAGCAACTGCCGCTGGCACCCCCTGAGATACTTTCAGCAGACTACTCAGAAATTTATTTTGGACTACCTCAAGCACCTGTAAATTAGTTGTTGGTATAATTTCAGTACCAAAAGTTAAGAAAGATTGGACCTTTGCCTTAAATACACTAAGTATAGTGGAAACACTGATTCCGGTCGATCTAGCCACTAACCTCAAGATGCCTTTAGCTGCTGCCATAGCCTTTACCACAATTAACTTTTGATGTCTCTCCCAGGTACCATTCCTGGAAAGAGTAACTCAAAGATATACATACGAATCTACCTGGGCAAAATGATTGCCCTCTATGGCCCAGCTATACCTGGGGACTTTCTTCCCCAGGACCATGATTTGTGATTTTTGGCAATTAATAGCTAAACTGTTCTCCATACAATAGTCTGTTAGATTTTCTAACTGACTAAGCAGTCCCTTCCTCATCTGAGACATTAGAACAATATCGTCTGCATACATAAGAGCAGATATTGCTCTATCTTTAATTTTAGGTGGGTTGCATTCTGCAGTTACCAACTTCTTGATAAGATCACTAAGATAAAGATTAAATAACAGGGGGGCCAGCACGCACCCTTGCCTAACCCCTTTCCGTATATGTATACGTTTGGATAAACTCCCCTTATTTTCCAATCTTACCCTTGCATAGTTGGCTGCCATCATGTTCTTCGCACTATCAGTTATCAAGTAATCAACCTCAATGGTTGAACCTTGGTTGAAAACAGACATGACGCTAACCACCCTTTAACCACCTTTGGTGGTTATTTATGCATGTTGCGGGGCTGTATTGGTGCCCTATGCAGCCCTGAAACATGCATAAATGACCACCAAGGTGTCAGGCTCTGGGGCAGAGCCAGGGAAAGGGGAGGGGAAGCAGGTAGGCAGGAGGGGAGATGGGTTGCAGGGAGTCGGGGATATCCCTCAGATTAAACAAGGAAACCTCTCAGCCACTCTCCAATACTTTAGGAGATTAAGCACTCAGCATTAAGACCAGCCACACTGGTCTAAGAAGGCTTATGGCTCATCATCGAGGTTGAGGGATGGGAAGCCAGGAGCGAGGAATCCAGGAACCAG
>QEPC01007937.1:12917-50777 GCA_003113815.1 Sphenodon punctatus
CACCTGCCACAGCTCCCAGCAGCCCTAAATATCCCTGGGAGCCAATCAGACTGTGGCAGGTGGGCCACACCCTTCCACAGGTGTACACAAGGAACAAAGTAGGCAAGATGAGGAGGAGAAGGCCAAGAAAGGGGAAAGACACTCCCTGCAGCAGCCTACCAACAGCGCAGGATGCAGGGAGCCTCCCAACCAGCTCCCAAGGCCAGGGGTTCAAGGCCAGGCTGTGACACAAGGGTGGTTAAAGGGTAGTTAGCGTCATGTCTGTTTTCACCCTTTGATACCGGACCCACCCATCCAGCATGCCATTCACCACTTTGAGGATATTGTCCTCCATGTATTTCTGGTCAAGCACCTGGGCATGCAACAATGTCCATCAATGCTGTCCGGACAACACAGACACCCACCCACCCCCCAGTGCTAGTGCTCCTCCTCTGCGGGGACTGGGTGGTGGGGGTAGAACCATCACCAGATGGCCCAGAGGTGGCAGTTGCAGCGGGAGAAGAAGAGGGTTGCTCCTCCTCCAAACCCTCATCTGTAACTTCTGCAACTGGCACTGCCCCACACTTTCTCTTGGGATGGCACTCCGTAGGAACAGGTATGTTCCCGTGGTGACATCTCAAGTGACTGTGTAGGCCAGAGGTGCCAAATCGCATTGGATCCTTGCCACCATGGCTGACCTTGGACTGACAGTGCACGCACACTGCCTTTGCGGTATCTTCCATCCAGATATCAAAATGAGACCACACCAAAGATGTGATCTTCTTCATGCTGGTTCCTGGGAGGGCAGGAGCAGCACAACTGGTGGTCAACCTCTCAATGGCAGTGGTCATAACGCTGGAGGAAGGGGTGGTGGTAGTAGCTGGCGCAACAGTGTGGGTGCGGTGGGTGGGGACCGAGCTGGCTCGCAAGGATGCATGTCAGCAGGGGAGAAGGTGGGGAAGCAGGCGTGCTAGAATGCATGTCAGAAGAGGGAGAGGGTGGGGCAGCTGGTGCATGTGTGAGGGAAAGTGCATGCACTAGGGTGAGCTGGATGCTAGAAGAAGGAGCAGCAGCAGCAGTGGAGGTAGCCGGCAGATGGTCCACTGCAGTAGCAGAGGAAGAAGGAGCCCCCTTCTTCTTACCGCTAGTCAGCGCCAGGGAGGAGGGTTGTTTTTTTTTATGCACCAGAATAGTTTTTTTTTTATGCATAAGGAGGAATGGGATAGATGTCGAAAGTGTGAGATAATTCCAGCAGTGTTTACAGACCATAGTGCAGTCCTAAAGACATTAAAGTTGGGACAGCAAAGAAAACACATACCACGCAGGTGAGTTCTGGATAAAGCGACTTTATTAAAACAAACAAATAAGTGGGAAAATCAAACAGGAAATAATGGACTTCTTCCAAATTAATGACAATGGCGAGGTCTCTAAGAGGACCTTCTGCGATGTAGCTAAGGTATTTCTGAGGGGCCAATACATCACGTTGGAAGCCTATAATAAAAACCAGAAATATACAGAACTTAATGAATTATACCTCAGACTTAAACAGATAGACAGGCAATTAAAGACCAAACCCACAAAGAAAGGAGCAAGGGAAAGGGCTGAAATCAGGGGATTGATAGACACAATAGAAACTGAGGCTGTAATAAAAAAGTTAAGATACATTAAAAAATATTACTATACCAGAAGTAACAAGGCAGACAGAGTTTTGGCATAGATGGTGAAAAAGAAAAGGAAAAAGGCACAAATAACACACATAATGCATCCCAATAAAGAGACATATATATCAGGCCCGGAGATGTAGGATCAATTCTTAAAATACAACAAGGACCTATACACTTCTGAAAACCCTAAACAAGAGTACATCAAAAGCTATCTGGAGCAATTGAAACTACCCAGAATTACTGAGGCACATTTGGGAATGCTCAATGAGCCTATTACATTGGAAGAGGTCGAGATGGTCATTAAAGAATTAGCCAAAAATAAAACCTCTGGCCCAGATGGATTCATTCTGGAATTTTATAAGACAAATAGAGAAGTACTGTATTATGTGAATTATTTGACTCAATATGAGAATACAAGGAGTTACCAGTAGGGCTAGGCGAACGCGGTTCGGAAGGTCGGAGTTCGGTCCGAACTCGGCCTGTTCAGATGACTGAACCCGAATCCGAACCCAAACGAACTGAACCTTATTCCAAACTCCGAAACGAGCAAATAGTTCAGTCAGTTCGGATCGCGTTCGAATGAGTTCGGGTGGCAAAAAGGTGTCACTGGAAGGCAAAACGTGACAGGGAGGGGGAGTCAGCTGAGGAGCCGACTTCCAGGCACCAGGGGTGGAGAGGTTTGGAGTAGCAGCGAGTCTACCCAATCACCATCCCTTTTCTCCTCAGACCACTGGCTTTGCAGTCTGCGATTGGCCACAGGCTAGGCTGCATGGAGTCAATGGGGCTTGTGGTGAGGCGGGTGCAGCAGGTAACAAAACTCATTGCCCTCCCCCCTGCCAACACCTTCTGAGCTAGTCACTGTTCCTGAACAGCAGGCATTTCAGAAGGCTCCCTCTCCCAGCAGTTTTGTTCTAATCAATCCATTGCAATCCTCCTCCTATTAGCTCAGATTAGATAGATTTAGGTGTTGTTTTTTGTTTTTACCCCATCCTGTCTTCCCTGTGTTCAATCTTCCTTCCTCCCTCCGCCCTCCATTGAATCCTTTCCCTCTCCCTCTATATATATTCCATCCGTTATTCCCTTCCCTGTTTTTTTATTCATTTTGAGTAGCATTAGATTGATTTAGGTCTCATTTCAGTTTTCTACCCCTCTCTGTGTTCTTTGTTTCCGCCCCCCAATCCCATATAATATATATATATAGAGAGAGAGAGAGAGATTAGATTAGAGATAGTAAATAGTTGCAGGAGTTAGCTGAGATAGAGATAGTGTTTAGAGATTTAGTGTTTGTAGGAGTAGGCTTTTGTACTTATTAGATAATCCATTTAGTTGATAGCATTTAGAATAGTTATAGCACTTAGATTTAGTGTAGATAGATATAATGTTAGATTAAAAAATTAAATAAAAAAAATAAAAAACACAATATAAAAACATTATTTTGGAGGGAGAAATGGAGAAGGAAAGGAGAGGCCGGTCTGCTGCCCGAAGGGGAGGCAAAGGGGCATGTGCCAGAGGCGGACAGTGGCGTGCCAGGGGAGCAGCAGCAGGCAGCAGTAGTAGCCTGAGCACATCACCATGCCCCAAACTCAGCAGGCCTCCTTTAGGGCAACAGGCTTCAGCGGCTGGAAGGCTTGCAGGACTTGAGGCTGTGTCTGTCTCTGTTGCTGCTGGTGCTGGAGCAGGTGCTGGTGCTGCTTCTAATGTTCCTCCAGGGCCACCAATGTCCCCCACTGTCGAGGTGATCCCCAGCAGTCCAGAGCTGGTGGATCCCACTCCAGCTGCTAGAGGCAGGGCCTGATCCATGGCAATGTCAGTAGGGAGAGGAGTAGCAGCAGCATCACTAGCAGCTATAGAGGGGGGCACAGGGAGAGTGCCAGCAGCATGGCAGGTACAAGCAGTCTAGCCTCAGGGTCCCAGTATTCCCCTTCATGGGACATCATCATGACACCATTGACTATGGCTTTCCCAGAGAGACATGTACCGCCTTCACCAGTAAGTATCAATAGGTGTGTTTGTAGCTTTCTTCTCCCTCTTTATCAGTAGGGAGAGGAGTGGCAGCTTCAGCACCAGCAGCTATAGAGGGGGGCACAGGGAGAGTACCAGCAGCATGGCAGGCACGGGCAGTCTAGCCTCAGGGTCCCAGTACTCCCCTTCATGGGACATCACCGTGATTGCGGACAGTGAGTCGGAGGCAGACACTAGTGCCACAGAGGAGATATCTGTAGCTGAGGTGATGGCTGAGTCTCCTCCCAGAACTGTGTCACCAGTGCCACCAAGTTCTCCCCCTCCCAGCAGCACTGGCAGCAGTGTGTCACGCGGGGTGGGCCAGAAGGCAGGAGGGGGGGGAAATCCTCAGTATGGGAACATTTTAAGCTGGTGCGGGCAGATGATCCCAGAGAGGTGCAGTGCACTTTGTGCAACAAGCTGGTGAAGCGTGGGCAGGTGCTCGCCAACCTTGGGACAACTGCAATGGCAAGGCAACTCAAGGCATGCCACAGTGCTCTGATGCTAAGCGGGAAGGCAGGGGAAGTGGATGCCAGTGGGTTCCTGACTGCAACAGTGGCCAGTCACCCAGCTACTTCAGCGAGCAAGCTTCCTGCACCAACTGCTCCTGCCTCTAGCAGCAGAAGCAGTATGGGGGCAGAACAGCAGCAGGAGCCTCACCAGCAGCAGCATCAGTCCACTATGGAGGAGCTAGGGTGGGGGCAGCTGCCAACGCCATTGGATGCTGGAGGGCGGTGTGGCTTCTTTCAGGAGAAAGCCAAGAGCCTGTTGGCCGAGATGATTGTGCTGGATGGGAAGCCCTTCTCAACTGTAAAGGACAAGGGCTTCCAGCGTCTGATTGGGTTCCTGGCCCCCCAGTTTAAGCTGCCTTCCTGCTCCACCCTGAGTCGGACTGTGGTGCCACAGCTGTACAGGGCTTTGAAGGAGAAGGTGAGGGAGCATCTGGCAGGGGCTGGGGGGGGGCATGATCCACTTCACCACCGACCTGTGGTCCTCCAAGAACATCCAGCACGCCTACCTGGCAGTGACTGCACACTGGTGGCAGGACCCAGAGGCAGTGCTTGGCAGTGGCAGGAGGGGTCCTGAAGCAGGGTATAGGTGGGCCCTGCTTCAGGCACATGTAATGGACAGCTCCCGCATCTCAAGAAACCTCGAGATAGTCCTGGCCACCATGGTGAGGGAGTGGGTCACACCAGGTGTGGCCTTCACCAAGGGGTGTGTGGTCACGGACAATGCAGCCAATATACTTAAGGCAGTCTGTGATGGGGGCTTCACAATCATCCCTTGTGCACACACCCTCCATCTTGTGGTCACTGGTCAGGGATTCTCTGGGCTTGGGGGAGAAGGAGATTGGGCCAGGCACCCTTAGCTCCGTGGTCGACCGGGGGAGGAAGCTGGTGGGGTTCTTCAACTGCAGCGTGAAGGGCAGAAAGTTCCTCCGGGAGAAGCAGGCCGAGCAAGGGTCTCTGGTGCACCAGCTGGTTCAAGATGTCTCCACCACGTGGAATTCCACCTTCCTGATGCTCGAGAGGCTTCTTGAGGAGAAAGTCTCCCTGCATCAGGTGGAACTGGAGACAGACATCGAGGCACCTCCAGGGTACAACAGGGAGGAATGGGAGATTCTCGCTCACACGGTCTTCGTCCTGAGACCATTCCTGTCCATGACNGGGGGATGCATTCCATTCCACTGCATCCAGAGGACCGGTGCCCGCATGCCAGCCTGACCCCCTCCCCAACAGCCTACTCCTCCGCACCCACCCGCAGATGCCCACTGAAGCTGCTGGAAATAAAAGCCCCTCTGACCACCAGCTCCCGCCGCCTGCTGCCCGCTGACAAGGAGTCTGTCTCTCTTTCTCTCTGGCACACCCACTCAAACACAAGCTCTGCCCCTCCTGGGGGACTGTCTGCAAGTTGAGACCCTGCTTCTGCCTGGCATATCTTTGGGTTAATACCTTAACTATGCTACATGTGGAGCCAGCCAGATGCTGCTGGTAGGGATCGACAAGCTGTATGAGATTCTGCCACCTGCCTTCCAGAACTTCAGCACATAGGGATAAAAGTCTGGACAGGTCGAACAAAGCACATAACAACAAATAGAACAACTTTTATTAAAACTATTTAAACAACAATAACAACAAAACAACAACATTATGAAACCAAACATTGAAAGGCAACTTATAAGGAAACTATTAGTCTCTGGGCCTGTCCCCCGGGACTTGGGGGAAAGGCAGAAGGCATTGGGGCACAGCACAGGGCTGGGGGGAAGCCACCCACTCCTCTTCTATCTCATAGCCATGGGAGACAGCAAACTCCATGGCCCCTTCCACGTCCCGATGCCACCTGGAGACTGTCTGGTGGTACAGTTCCAGGCATTCCATCTCGGCAGAAATGTACTGGGCGTATGCCTCCACCTTCTTTTTCTCCAGTTTGAGCACCTGGAACTGTTCCACCAGGTGGTTCTCCAGGCAGCGTACACCCGTCATCATTTGGCGGTCAGGCCTCTCAACTTCGGCCCAAAAGGCCTTGGCCACAGCAGACTCCCGGGGCCCGGGGGACTCCGCATCAGGGCTGGAGGAGGGGGGAAGGGCTTACATGCCGTAACTTCCGGGTTGCCTTCCCCTCCTTCTTCTGGCACTGAGGCTGAGGCTCCATGGCCACGCCAGAGTCCTCCTGCCACCTCACCGTCAGGTTATGGAGCTTTTCAATATGGGCGATCGGCCCCGATGTGGTCCCCTCTCTCTGCCTCCTGATTCTTTGACTGCAGGTCTAAAGAGCACAAAAAGATAGGAACATACGAAGTGCCATATTGTGTCAGACCAATGGTCTGTCAAGCCCTGCCTGCATTCTCTCTCCACAAGTGGGTGGACTGGTGGCCAATCTCTCTCTGCAGGGGACTTCCATTCCTAACAGGTCATAAGGCAATCCATTCCCTGTTGTTCCAGTCCCCGTGCCTTACCTTGCATATGGCGATTCCGTCGCCCTTCTCATAAAACCTCCAGACATCTGACCTTCTCCGCTGAATGTCTGGGGGTGTCACTGGTGACCTCCGCCTGGGGTCCTCCTTGGCCTGGCACCAGTGCTGGGGCCAGCATCTGATTCCTTTCTGAAATGGGAGCACATTAAGAACACCGAATAATATCATGCATTTATGATGATGCCTCTAGTCCTCCCTCCTTGGGGTGCTAAGGATGGCAATGGGAGATGTGACCCTAGATGGCACATGCAAATCCTGCACTCCTTGGGGTTCTAGGGGATGCTAGGGAATGGGATGGTAAATGGAGAGACCCTGGCTGACACATGCAAATCCTGCCCTTCTTTGGGTGCTACGGAGGGATGAGACCCTTGCTGGCACATGCAAATCCTGCCCTTCTTTGGGTGCTAGTAGTGATGGCAACTTGAAGTACCCTTGCTGGCACGTGCAAATCTTGCCCTCCTCGGGGTGCATGGGGATGCTAGGGATTGCAACTAGAAAGGCCCTGGCTGGCATGTGCAAATCCTGCCCTTATTTGGGGGGTGCATAGGGAATGGGATGGCAACTGGAGAGTGGAGACCCTTGCTAGCCTGGCACATGTTTGGGTGGGGGTGCTGCTCATGCTCATGCCTGACTGCTGGAAGAGCCCCCCACACTACAGTACCCTCTCTTCTGTGGCAGACATCCGCTGCTACCCGCTGATGCCCACTGTTTGTGCCTGACTGATGCCCACTACCCATGCACCCACCCATACGCCAGTGAGCTCACTTTAACGGATAGAGCCTTTCTTGTCCTCAAAGTAAAAAAAAAGTTTCCAAACCTGGCAGCACCTCCTGTGCCCGCCGCTTGCTCCTCATCCGAGCAGTCAGTCACCACCACCAAAGGTCCAAGGGCAGTGATCTTTTCCTCCTCCTCCTCCTCCTCCTCCGAGAGCACCACGTTGGCCCCCAGATGTGGAATCAACACAACAGCCTTCTTAATTATTATTTTTTAAAACACACAGTCACCCACCACACACCAACACTACCAACCAGCCAAACAACACAGCCAAACCAAACACAAACAAACAGCCAAAACACACGAACTGAACAGCCACCCAGCCAAACACACACTCTCTCTCCACACAGGTCTGCACGCACTCAAATTTCCGGTTTCTGGTGCGATCACACACTCTCATGATACTTTTCCTGAATGCCCGAACCTAACATGATCGAACTGAACATGACAGAACCGAATGGCCGAACCCAAACTCGGCGAACCACCCAAACGCCCGAACCAAACGCACAAACCGAACTGAACGGCTAAACCCGAATCGCAACCTGTTTGCACATCCCTAATTACCAGACACATTTTATATGGTGACAATAACACTCTGCCCAAAAACAGAGAAAAAGGGAAAATTCAATGTGGAGATTTTAGACCGATATCCCTGCTGAATACAGATGCTAAGATCTTCACAAAAATACTGACTACACAATTGCAGGCTATTATAAGAAGAAGAATAGGGCCCGAACAGGGTTTATAGGGAGGAGGATGGGTATAGATAATGTGAGATGGGCGATTAATTTAATATATAAATTGAATAAGGAAAAACCACCAGTGGCCATAATATCGCTGGATACTAACAAAGCCTTTGACAGACTAGAAAAAGAGTTCCTCTTGATTACACTGACTAACATGGGATTCGGGGGGGAGGGGAGGCTTCCTGGAATGGGTAGAATGTATTTATAAAAGACCAGAGGCACTGATAATAATTAACGGAGAGCTGAACCCAACATTTAAACTGATGAGGGGCACCAGACAGGGATGTCTGCTCTCACCACTTTTTGATATCACAATAGAGCCTTTGATTGTAGCTATAAATCAAAATGAAAAGATTACAGGAGTGAGGAGCGGGCAGATAGAACACAAAACAATGGTTTACGCAGATGATATGCTCCTAGCCCTGACCAATACTGACTCATGACAATACTGACTAAATTTGGATCCCTTTCAGGATACAAGGTTAACCCACAAAAAACACAGATGATGCTATTGAACCACACTGGAGGGCCATTCAAAATAGGGGGACATTCCCCGACACTGCAATTCCAAATGCAACGGGACCACATAAAATATTTAGGGGTTAAACTCACTAAGAACACCAGGGAACTGTATAAAAATAATTACTTACCTCTCATATGGGAGTTTCAGGATAGGCAGCACTCCACAGATTGGGATACTCCTGGCTTGGAAAGATAAATATAATTAAAATGCAATTATTGCCTAAAGTCCTATACACTATACAAGCCATCCCATTACAACCACCTAGGGAGTTTTTTCAGAAATTAGATAAAATAATGAGATTCATAATATGGGGTAAAAAGAGACCATGGGTATGCAGATCAACTTTACAGACTAGGATAGAAATAGGAGGATGCAATTTTCCAGACCTGAGACTATATAGCATAGCCTCATCACTGAGAAGGGTGAAAATCTGGTATAACGAGGATAAAGAACCAAAATGGAGAAATTTGGAGCTGGAAATCCTAGGGATTACACAAGTAAGAGACCTGTTTGAAGACACAGCTAAGACTATAATAGGGGGAAGGGAAGAAAAGGACCACACCTTTGCAGGGGAGGCCATGACCACATGGCACGACTGTAAAAAAAGATGGAAATAATGCCAGGGAAAACCCCATATACTCCCATAGAGAAATTAGGACCCAGTTGGACCAAAAAGGAGAAGGAAGCCTTAAGGTGATGGAAAGAGAAAGGGATCTACAGGGCGATGCACATGTTTATTAATGATACCTTTAAAACCAGGAACACACTGGAAACAGCACTGGGAGATAAAGTAGACTTTTGGATGTACTGCAGGTTACATAGCACCATAAATAATTCTAAGGATAAGACCCACTTTAGTAGGGAACCCACGGACCTGGAAAAAAATCTTGTTTAACCAAGGGGGACAAAGGGGGGTATTTTCAATCCTGCATAGGCAGGTAAAAAGGCTATATCATTTTCCTGATGTGGGGTACATTTCTAAGTGGTCAGATGAATTAATGCTGGAAATAACAGATAGTGACATGAGAAAGATCTGGGAATACATGTCCACCTGTTCAACATCATTACTAGTAAAAGAACCCATAATAAAGCTAATACAAAGATGGTATACTACACCAGAAGGGATAAATACAATTAAAAACATTTACCCCCCTGAATGTTGGTGGGGATGTGGGGAAAGGGATACTTACTTACACTGCTTGTGGAGTTGCCCCAAAGTGGAGGCTTCCTGGAAGAAAATATGGACAATAATTAATAATCAGATGGAAGTGAGCCTACCATTTAAACCAGAAATTGCACTGCTCGGACTGTACCCACCAAAACATCTTAAACTGCACCAGAAAAAGACCTGTCAAAGCCTGTTTCTGGTGGCAGTGCATACAATAGCCAGGACATGGAAATATGCAAAAGGACTCACCAGGCTGTCATGGTGCAGAGGTTGTGGCATGTGGTGACAATGGAGCAGATTACAGCCAGCCTGGAAGATAATCTGAGTAAATTTTATGACACGTGGAAACCATGTTGGACAATACTGACACAGAACATCAAAATGGACAAATATGTACAACTTCCTTGAAAGAAATGTGTTAATGCGCCAATGGGATGGGAGGGAAGGGAATAGGGGGGGGAGGGGAATGGGGTGGGGTGACAAAGATGATATACCACAGTGGGAAAGTTGGGGAGACCCACACTAGATGCTGAATGTGAGACCATATCATCAAATTCAGCAGCACAGCCGCTCTGCTACATGCTTGGAATGAGTGGCAAAGGTATAAGGATACTGTAAGGGAGGGAACTGTTATGATGATATTGTTGTATTGAAAAATAAAAATATATTTAAAAAAAGTTGGGTCCATTAGGGCTGATGTGGCAGCAGCTGTTACCGTGCCACGATTTCATTCCGCCATTTCGGAATTGCCTGCGCCACACCGCGGCTTTTCTGCGGACATTCCGCTAATTCCGCCGGCATTCTGCAAATTGCGGAAAAATTGCAGAAACTTTCGGAAAACCGCTGTTCCGCTATTTTGTGGTGCTGGCGGAATGGCGGAAGTAGTGAAAATGTCATGTTTCCGCTGTTTTAATAATAATATCCTTTATTGTTTAGCCACATGGCCATAACAATTTTACCAACAATAAAAGGAAAAAAGAGAGAAAAAAACAAAATACATAAACACATACATACCAAAAATGCTATCAAGCTTAGCACATATGTAAAATCCCAGAAAGGATTAAACCCTCTGGGGCACCCCCGTATAAACAATTTTAGGTTCTAAAAATGACCGTCGGTCCACCTCCCCACCCAAAACCTTCTTCCTATTAATTGCTAGCTGGGCATATGGAGCCAGAGAGAAGTGTCCTCTGCCTTATACACAATACTGCCCAGCAGAAATTTGCAGTTGCTCTGGATGCACTAGAATCAACAGGGTTTAACAACTTCCGCAGACCCTCTCCCCGTAAGTCCCCCCTGGAGAGAAAACCCCCCAAATACTTAAGCCTGGGTCCAGCAAAAGCAGGGCAGCAGCCTATTATATGTTCTGGCATGTCTCCCTCCCCCATATTACATAGGGAGCACAAGTGCTGGGCGTGTGGAATTCCTGCATAACGGCCCTCCACAAATGCGGATGGAAAGCTATTGGCCCGCATCTTGAAAAAGGCCAAGCACTTATTCATATCCTGCCATGCATAAAGGTAATATGTACCCACCATGTGTGGCTTATAGGCTATATACTCGGGGGCTACCCTTTGCGCAGCCAAGAGAGCCTCCTCAGCCTGCAAAGCCTGATCTCTTAAATGCCTTTTAATTAGGGACTTTGCTGCCTCCAGTCCCAGAGGGCCCAAGCACTCTGCCGAGAACCCCAAGTTGGCTACATCCCGACTCACTAAGTTCTTCCATCTGTCCCCCAAACCTGACGAGATGGCCAGGGAGATCAAAGAATTTTTGCAAGGGGGGGGGGAAAGGACAACTTTAAACCAATAAAAAAGTAGCGCCTGCAATGCATAAGTCCTAAGGGGGAAACAAAGGGCTTCCACTCTTAAGATTACTTGAGGTGCTCCTCTTGGAGCTCCAAGACTTGCACGCAGAAACCCATTCTGGATGGGTTCCAATTTAGAAATAAACTCCAACCCTCAAGCCGGGAAAGCATAAAATAATTTCCCCTCTATTCGAGCCCTGAAAAGACACAGAGCAGGACAAATCAACTTCCCCCCTTGTCCAAAGAAGAATCCTATAATTGCAGCCACTGATTTCCG
This sequence comes from Sphenodon punctatus, assembly GCA_003113815.1. NCBI lineage: Eukaryota > Metazoa > Chordata > Lepidosauria > Sphenodontia > Sphenodontidae > Sphenodon > Sphenodon punctatus. The sequence goes on from QEPC01007937.1 coordinate 24,828, forward strand.
GATCTGTTCCTTAACCACACTGAAGTGGGCCCCTCCTCCCTTACGGGAGGAGAGGACCACCCCCAAGTAGGCAAAGAACTGGACCTGCTCAATGCTGTGACCCCCTATGGACCAGCGGTGTACATCCTGGGCACATCTCTCCCCCACCACTAACACTTTAGTTTTAGAAAAATTAATCTGCAGCAGCTCAGCCTGGCAGAAAATTCCAAAATTTTCCATCGCTCTCCTCAATCCCACCTGGGTCTGGGAGATCAAGACTGCGTCATCTGCGTATAATAAAATTTGGACGCGATGGTCCCCTATCTTGGGCGCATGCTTGTCCATCAAAGTTGTCAACACCATGATATGATCAACAGTGGCCAGGCCCTTTCTGAACCCTACCTGTTCTGGCTCAATTACCCCCTGGCTCTCCATCCATGCCTGGAGCCTGGACAAAAACAATTTCGAATATAACTTTGCCACAACACACAACAGGCTAATTGGCCAATAATTCCCCAGCTAAAATTCTCTAACACAGGGGCTAATATTCCCACCCACCAGCCCGGATCACTTTTACGCAATTCGGGAGGAATAAAATCCAGGCCAGGGGCCTTGCCATTCTTTAGTTCCCCAATCAATGATATTACCTCATCCTTTGTAACAGGAGGCCAACTCTGGAGCCTGTTAATAGGCAAAAGAGTTATTTCAACATCTCCTGGTTTAGATTTGGAAAACACAAATTCATAAAAAGCTTGCCAGGTCTCCGGGGATATGGCAATTTCCTCACACCCACTACTCTTCTTCTGTATGCCGCGTATGATTTCCCAAAATTTTTGCACATCTTTCGCATTTACTGCATTAATAAGAGAGTTCCATGCTACTTCCCTTGCCGCACTTGACTTAGCTGCTAATAATTTCCGATAGCTTTTCCTCGCTAAAGTCAATGTGATTCTTGCTAATTGGCTGGGGTTTCGTCTCAACTCCCTTGCTGTATAGCGTATTTTAGCCCGCGCTTTGCAGCACTCGCCATCAAACCAACTGGGAAGACTAGATGGCAGAGCTTCCCAACCATTCCGGGGGGGCCTAGAAGTAAGGACAGGTTTCAAAAGTTCCATAAGATTGTTATACATGAGAATACAGTCTTTCCCTTGCCCTAACATGCCCTCCCGCATCACCTCTACTGCATGGGACTCTAGCAATTCAGTGACCACCCCGTGCAAGACTTAAGTCCATTTCGCCCGCCGAGCATAGCTGGTACCAGGCCGTCGTTGACCCGAGCAATCGTAACTAGAAGGAGCGCTCCTATGGAACCTTAGAGTCAAGCTTAAGGGCAGATGGTTAGACACTCCTAGAGGTACGACCCAGAATTTGACAACAGAAGCAAAACAAGCGTGGTGGAATTAAAAAATAATCCACCACACTTGACCCCAAGCAAGAATGAAATGTAAAATTCCCTTCTGGGTCATCCTCAGTCCTCCCATTTAATATGATAAGATCTACATCTCTCCTCACTTTTTCAAACTGTTCCTTTCTGGGGCCTATAATTTGGTCCCTGGAGGAGCGTGGGGGTACAGAAGGGCCCAGATTTAATAAATCCTCAAAAACAAATCGAGTTTAAGAATTAGCAGAATTGCCAATTCTGGCATTAAAATCACCTCCCAAGATGAGAAGGGCATCTGGAAATTGAATCACCACTTTATTTACCATCTCTGTAATCAAATTCCAGATCACTGGGCAATAGTGTAGTGAATGGTCTGGAGGAATATATACTACCCCGATCAGTAATTCCAAATCAGAAGGTAATTTTCAATACAAAAGAATAAAATTTGCTTTAATAGAATCTATTAATATCATCTTAGCAGACAGTTTTAACGCAACCATTAGGACTAGGCCACCACTTGGCCTCCCCTGGGCAGGAGTGGGGGTGGCATTAAGCCAAAACATCTCAAAACCCCTCCAACTACCCATAAAGGGGGGTTCCTTCAGCCACGTTTCTTGCAACATCACCATGTCGTATCCCACAATATAATTACAGAAATCCGGGTCTAATTGATGCGCCCTCCACCCCGAGATGTTCCATGAAGTAAGATGGAGGAGTGCGTCAGACCCGACCTCTTGTCACTGAGGGGGTTTATTCTGCTGCCTTAGTACTCTACCTATATTGAGGGGGAGCTAGTTGCACACACTTTGACTTGGTCACTGGAGACTCCAACAAACCATCTAACTGGGAGTTCCCCTGCTCCTCATCCTGCATCTCCCTTAACGGAGAACACACTGTTCCTATTGACACATGTTCAACCTCTACCTGGGAATCCCCCTCCCTTGACCTACAGTAACCACCCGACCTCAGGGAATTCAAAGGGGGGAAACCCTCCACCCCCTGGCCCTCACCACTGTGCCGAGATAACCCAGTAGTAGGCACACAATTTGCAATAGACACTCCTCCCTGTGCCTCAAACCCAATATTCCCACCTCTTTCTGAAGATAGCAAATTAAAAGATTGCTTACAGGAGTGGGATATTAATGTCTGGGCACATGGCCCAGGAAAACACGGCCTATCACCTCCTGTTATCATTTCTTTCAATTGGCGCTGAAGAGACCCCAACCGATCCAGAAAACAGCCCTGCAAGGTTAATAAAGAGGGGGGAAATGAAGCAGCCCTCTCAACACTCTTCTGATGCGACCCCCCCCCAATGACAAGGGGGCCTTAGATACCCCTCTTCTCGGAGGCAAGGGGGATGCAATCCTTGAGGGGCCAATGAGGAAAGCTTCATCATGGGTTGCCTGCTTCCCAGAAGCTGGAATCCCTACTCCAGGGTAATTTAAGCTCCTGGGAAGCGTAGCCGGCACCTGGGGGCAGGACAAAACGGAGTGCACTTGTCTCCTGGCTGGTTCTTGTCTTGAAGGTAAGAAGGGGGTTCAGGGGGGGACCCTGCATCAGGGCAAGCCTGGAAAACCCGAGAAACGTAAACCGCCTGCTTCTCCAACGTAAACCGCCTGCTTTTCCACTATTTTGCAAAGCCTGTGGAAGTAGCAGAATGAAATTAGCAGAACTGCAGAAGTAGCGGAATGAAACTAGCAAAATTAAAGCCTCTTCCATGCCGTACCACTAGCAGAAACACTGTTTCCAGCGGAAATAGCTACCGCTGTGATATTCTGCTACAGCCCTAATTAAGAGTCGTTTAAAAAACCCGAGACAAAAGATCTATTATGACCGGTATTACAAGATCTTGGATTTAAATCAGGTGCAGCCAAATACGGGCAATACCGGATATCAACAAAACCGATATTCCCACCCCTACATTCAAGAGCAGACCCATGCACCCCCGCCATGTCCTGCAGTCATGTCAACACTACCTCATGATCAATTGTATCAAAAGACAAGTATCAAAAGATCTAACAAGATCAACAGTAGAGCTCCCTTTGTCAATCTCCAGGTGCAGGTCATCAACCAAGGGCACAAGCACAATCTCCATGCCATACCCAGGATGAAGCCTTGAATGAAATGGGTCCAGGAATCCAATTAATTATTTATATAGTGCCAGCGATGTACCTGGCACTGTACAGTCAGTAGTTACAGACAGGTCCCTACCCCAAAAGGTAGGGCCAAAATGAGAATAGTTTTTATTCTCGCAAAAATGTTCCCTGCCCAGCTTTCTTACTTTGTCGGGGGAAAGCAGATGGCAGATTTTCAGGAATGGGAGGGGGGGAGCAGACTCAGCTGTTATCTTAGCATTCTATTGGCTAGCAGGAGCCAGCAGCCAATAGAATGCTGAAAAGCTGTACTGAGCCCACCTCTTGCCTTCAGCTCTTCCCCCTCCCATCTGGAAGTCCTCTTCAGATGGGAGGGGGAGAGTAGGATGTAGGGGGCAATTGTTGAACATTCTATTGGCTAGCAGGAGTCTGAGCACCCAAGAGAATGCAGGAAATATGTGTTGAGCCCTCCTCTACCCTTCAGCTCCCTCTCCCATCTGGAAACAGGGAGGAGTACTGTAATTGATTTGCACAGGTTTACCCATGTGATTACCTTGTCTGAGTCTGGAAAAGATGGGAGGGGGGGGCTGAAGGGAAGAGGTGGGCTTAGCACAACTTTGCTACATTCTATTGGGTGCTCAGACTCCTGCTAGCCAATAGGCTCATGATCTGCCCCCTCCATCCTGTTCTCCCTCCTCCCATCTGGGAGCTTGTGCTGAATGTGTTCCCATAGAGGGAGTCAGAGCATAGGGTGGAGAGGAGGGGATGAACGTGGTCAAAGCAGTGGGAAAGGTGTATGACTTTCACAGCAAAGCATTTGGTGGAGATGAGGGGGTACGAGATCAGGTGGCGTGATCAAAGAAGGGGGGACCAGTAAGGAAGAAGTTACAGTAGTCAAGGTGAGAGATGACTAGAGCATGGACTAATTATTATTATTATTATTAGCTAGCATTTATATAGCGCCAGCAACGTACCTGGTGCTTTACAAATTAATTGAATAGACACGGTCCCTGCCCTAGGGCTTACAATCTGAGAGATGGGGTGGGGGGGAGGATACAAAGGAAGGGGAACAGAGGGAAAGACAAGGAGTGTAACATTCATGAGGATGCGAGGTCCCAGGTGCATGTGCTTGGCTTGGTTACATCAAGAATGATGACTGGTTGGTCCATGTGGTGAGGATATGAGTACACAGACCTCAGGTAACAGATTGTACTGGATGGAGGGTATCAGCAGGAGTTAGGTGACAGGAGTGAGAAGTCGGCAAGGGCAGAGCAGAAGAGGTGGGTCTTGAGGAGGGATCTGAAGGTACGAAGAGAGAGGGCAAGGCGGATATGGGCAGGGAGGGAGTTCCAGGCATGGGGGGGCAGCTAGGCAGAAGGGACGAAGGCAGTTAGGTGAGCAGGGGCAAGAGAGGGGACAGAGGAGGAGTGGAGTTCACGGACTGGAGTACAGAGGGAAATTAGCACAGAGAGGTAGGGGGGGAGCAAGGTTGTGAAGAGCTTTATAGGTGAAGACTAGGAGCTTGTGCAGGATTCGTTCAGGAAAGGGGAGCCAGTGAAGAGAGGAGATGAGGGGCTGCACATGGTCGAAGCGACGGGTGAGGTGAATGACCCTGGCAGCAGAGTTTGGGATGGAGATAAGGGGAGAAAGGGGAGAGCAGGGGAGGCCAGTCAGAAGGAGGTTACAGTAATCGAGGCGAGCAATGACCAGGGCGTGAACAAGGGTTTGGGCAGAGGAGACAGAGAGAAAAGGGCGAATCTTAGCAATGTTATGGAGGGAGAAGCAACAGGATTTGGCAACAGAGTTGATGCAGGGTTTAAAAGAAAGGGGTGAGTCAAAGAAGAAGCCTAAGCTATGGGCTTGGGGGACGGGAAGAATGGTGACCCCATCGATGAGGATTGACAGGGAAGAGGGAGAGGAAGGATGAGGGGGGAAGATAAGGAGTTCAGTTTTAGCCATGTTGTGTTTCAGTTGATGTTGAGACATCCAGGTAGAGATGTCAGAGAAACAGCTGGGGAGGTGAGCTTGAACAGATGGAGAGAGAGAGGGAGGAGAGAGATAGAGTTGAGTGTCATCAGCGTAGGGGTGATATTGGAAGCCATGGGAGGCATTGAGTTTGCCTAGGGACAGGGTATAGATAGAGAAGAAGAGAGGGACAAGGACAGAGCCTTGGGGAACACCAACTGAGAGGGGAAGGGAGGAGGAGGTGGAGTTGACAAGAGACACATTGAAGGAGCGGTCAGAGAGAGGTAGAAGGAGAACCAGTCAAGGACGGAGCCATGGAAGCCAAGGGAGTGAAGTGAATCCAGGAAGAGTGAGTGGTCAACAGTATCGAAGGCAGCAGAGAGGTCAAGGAGAACAAGATGGAATAGAGGTGATTAGATTCAGCCACAAGAAGATTGTTGGTGATCTTAGCAAGAGCAGTTTCAGTAGAGTGAGGGGGGGGGACCAGTCGAGGCAGCAGGAGTAGACAACAACACGTTCAAGAAGCTTGGAAGAAAAAGGAAGGAGTGAGACAGGAAGGTACTTAGAAGGGACAGAGGGGTCAAAAGTGGACTTTTTGAGGATAGGAGAGACAGTGGCATGCTTGAAGGTGGATGGGAAGGAGCCAGTAGAGAGGGAGAGGTTGATGATGTGCAGGAGGGAAGCGGCAATGATGGAAACAATTGAGGTCAGGAGGTGGGAGGGGATGGGGTTAAGGGGGCAAGTGGAAGGGTTGGTGGAGGAGAGCAAGGAGGAGATTTCCTCAAGGGAGGTGGGAGGAAAGGAGAGGTGAGAAGGAGGGGGAAGAAGGAGAGGGAAGGGAGTAGGAAAAGGAGAGGAGTGGGAAGCAATGTCGAGGCGCATCTTGTCTATCTTGGAGGTGAAGAAGGAAGCAAGATCCTGAGTAGAATGTTGAGGTTTTCTAGAGTTTGGGGACTAGAGTTTTTGCAGTGGCAACAGTAAGGTAGGGCTGGATTTTAGCAATATTATACAGAGCACAACAGCAGTATTTGGCAACAGCCTGGAGCCAAGGCGTAAAGGAGAGGGAGGAATAAAAAATTAATCCCAGGTTACGCACCTGGGAGACAGGCTGGATGGTGACACCCTCAATGGAAACTGAGAGGGAAGTAGGAGGGAAATGTGTTTTGGGGGCTAGTGGGAGGAAGAGGAGTAGTTCAGTCTTGGCCATATTAAGCTTGAGTTGGCAGCAAGACATCCAAGCAGAAATGTCAGAGAAACAGTCAGTGATACAAAACTGGATGGAAGAGGAGAGCACACGGGAATGGAGAGACAGAGTTGTGTGTCATCAGCATACAGGTGGTACTGGAAGGTATGAGATTCAATGAGTTTACTCAGAGAAAGAGTGTAAAAGAGAGGAGGACTCAGGATGAGCCTGGAGTTGTCAGGCAACCCACTGTTCAATAACCTTTCCTAAAAAGGGAAGGTTAGAGACAGGCCAATAGCTGGCCAGGGAGTCAGTGTCCAAAGATGACTTCTTAAGCAGGGGCTGGACAACCACCATTTTAAGGGCATCCAACACCCTACCCAGTACCCTCCCACAGGGAGGTTTTGACAATCCCAGCCAGCAATGGCCCCAACATCTCTCTACTGGCTTTCACCAGCCAGGACAGGCAGGGATCCAATTCACAACTGGTTGCCCTCATTGCCCCAAGCACCTCCCCACCATCAGTGAGTGACACTGATTGAAATTGATCCAAATAAACAGGACAAAACTAAACTTCCATAACCCCAAACTCTGATTCTGCAGATAACCCAAGTCATGGTGAATACAAGTGATTTTGTCTGCAAAGTAATTAATACAAATGTCACAGCAGGCATTAGATGACTTCATTTCTGGACTGATGCAAACCAGATTAATCAGGCCCCTCACCACCCTGAACATCTTCACAGGACAAAACTTTGAAGATGCTATAATAGTGGAGAAGCAAGCATTTTTCACCACCATCACAGCCATGGCATAATCCTTAAAAAACTATCTATGCTGCAATTGGTCGGTTTCAGTATGATTCAAGCGCCACCTGTGCTCTAAACACCTACCTTCCTGCTTCAGCTGCCTCAAATCCTCTGTATACCGGGGGACCTGTGCTGCCGCAGTGGTGGAAACAGACAAAGCGATCAGATCATCAACAGAGCAGCCACCTAAAGAATTCTGAAAACCAGTCAGATCCATTAGCCTCTAGGGATGAACCAACCTAACCATTCCACCACCACGATGAGGGCATAGGAGGGCCGGGATCTAGACTATCAGAAGTTAATGGTCTGACCACAACTGTGCTATAACAACATCCCCAGTAGTTAGAACCCCTGTTTCCAGGCTGGTGCAAAACCTCAAATCCAATGTGTGTCCCGTCTCATGTGTTGGGCCAGATATTACCTGAAATAGGCCTATGGTTGTCATGGCAGCCATGAACTCTTGCTGTACCCCTGAAAAGCTGGCCTCAGTGCACATGTTGAAATCACCCAAGTTTAGGTGACTTTAACAGTATCTCAGAGACCAACTCAGCTAGAGCAGCCAGGGAGTCAGCTGTGCAGCGGAGTGGTCAGTATACCAGCAGTATCCCCAATCTGTCACCAGCCAAATCCAACATGAGGTGGACACACTCCATATTGGATGAATGAGGAACCAGATAACTCTGAAAGGTCAAGGTGTCTTTACAGATCAAGCCCTGATCCTAGGCTGATGCTGCACTGGGTACCCAGCTGGCACCAACTGGGGAAAAGTTGGCCAAGATGCCTCGTCCAGCCAGGTCTCTCTAATGCAGATGAGGTCAGCAGCCTCATCCCGAATAAGATCATGGATGGTTGATGTTTTATTAGCTACCAACTTCGCATTAAGCAGTATTTGTGTCAGATCAGGCCCCCTGCCAGTCTTAACCCCCAAATATCTCAGGAGAAGCGTGGGGGGTCTTGGACACAGGGACAGATACCAACTGTCTCTCCTGATAGTCCTGATGGTCTGTCGTCCCACCCCTACCCAGTATGACCCCAGTAGCTGCCCCTCTCTAGCATCTGATCATCAGTCCCTGCCTCCCAAAAGGGCCCACAAGGACCCAGGAAGGCAGGTGTCCAGAGGGGGTCTCCTGAGCCCGGCATCCCCAGAGGCAGAGCAACAAAGATGGCAGGCGAGGTGGGAGCACCGGGGAAGCCCCACGTGGCAAACAGTCCTACCCCTTCAGCAGTTTCTCCAGCAGCAGCAGCCTGCATTTTATAAAGGTGGAGTTTTTAAAAACTGTTTTTCTCTCCTCTTACATGTGAAAGATTCAAACAAACAACAACCAGAAAAGTGGCCTTAATGCACATGCCGAGCCAGATGCACGAATTATTGATAATGGCATCGCATCGGTCATGGGCTTAGCTTAAGCCTGTGCATAAATATCAGCCAGACTACACAGGCAAAACAGAGAGTATGAATGACTGGACACAAAGAAGGTCCTGTCAAACACAGAGTAACCGTGAAAAAATAGAAACCAATAATAGACACAGGAATAATAAGTGTTATTTTTAACAATAGTCGGTAAGAAATATATAAACAGAGGGTGTTCTTTAATGACAGCATCTCTTTAATTTCCACATGTCAGATCAGGATAATATTCATATACCCCGATGAGATATTGCAAGATTTATTTCAGTTTTGCTCAGTGCATTGAGGTCCTCAGATGAAAGTGCACCGGAAAGAAGGTATTAATTATTATTGTTATTTCTAAGTCTTTGCTGAACTACAGAATTGGGTTTGGAAAGGTTACAGAAGCTGCAGGGAATGTATACCGTGTGTTCTGTGTACTTGCCAAAAGAGGCTTTAAACCACTGCAGGAGCAGCTGTGCTCCTTTCTTAATAGGCAAGAATGTGCTCAGTCTGTCAAGTGTGCACTGAGTATGACAAATAAAACTAATGGGCACTCTGTGTACAATTTTTCATCAGAGAGACACAAACATGCTGATATAAATGTTGGGGGATTCACAGTTTTAACCTTGAACAAACATGTAATTTGTAACTGTGTGCGAGGTGCAAACATATGTGCAACGTGTGGGCTGTAAAAGGTGATATCTGGCAGATGACATAATAAAGAGTTTCCCATCATGGAGGGACTGTAAGCAGCTAGCTATTAAAGCTGGACTCTTGTGCAGGGCTCCTACTTAGACCTGTCATGAAGAACTCTGTCTTAACCACTACCCAAGGCTAGAGGAAAAGGACCTTTCCTTTGATGGCTCAGGCAAGGTGATGAGATCAGAGAACGTTGCCAGTACTTCTTAAACTGTGCTCCCTGGAGCCAAGGGAAGTGGTTCACAGCTACAGCAGGGTGGGCTTTGATCCACGTTAGTACCACGACTATCTCTAGCAGAGGAGCAGGGTGGGGGGGGTGAGGAACAGGAAAAACACATGTGCTTTCCATGACCTCCCACAGGAGGTGGTAACAGCACCAGAGGGGACCAAAGCTGCTCACCTTGCCCAGCCCACAATGAGCCTGTGTGAGGCTGCTGTAGCCAATGCCATCTCCATGTGCCATATGGAACTGTAACAAGTGTGTGGCAGTCCACAGGAAATAAAGAGGGTTGATAATGGCCCATTGGTCATCTGAAAACCAATGGCTCTGAACATCCTTCCTAAGCCCTAACTCAGTGGCTCCACTGTGGATTTGACTGGGCAAGGGTTCAGGGCACAATTTTTTAGCATGCTTGTGGGAGTCAGGATCATATGGCTTACATGGGACCTAGCATCCTCTTCAATGGCTGGTGGGCCATTGAGAGTGGAGGTCTGGTTCCAATGAGAGTAGAGACAAGATTCCAAGTGTCTCAGGCTGGGTAGTCATAAACCTCTGCCCCATAAGGTGACCAGATACGCAAATTTTAGAGGACCCTTATGAGAAATACATTGGAGCCAATGCAAGCCATATTTCTCATAAGGGTCCTCTAAAGTTTGCATATCTGGCCACCCTACTGCCCTGAGTTCTCTCTGAGAAGCTATTATGGAAACCATAAGCCAGAACATCAATAATTAATTGGACATCTTTAAAAGCCCAAATTCTAAATCAAGCCTAAGTTACTGTCTTGATGGACAAAGCAGTAAAAGCTGAGCGCTGAAGGAACTATTCTCACTGAACTAACTGTGAGCCTCTTGTGCTTGGTGCCTCTTAGTGACAGCAGAGTAATAACAGTCCTGAGCATGAGCAAAGGAGACAGTCCTAACTAACTGCCCACATAGAACTGAACTATTTATTGACCAATAGTGGTTCAGAAGAGAAGTCCCAGCAGCCCTTTTTCAGGGTACAATGTGCACATCTGCACTAATGAAGTGGTTGGGTGTATCAGCCAATTGGAGTAGTTCTGACAGCTGCTTGGGCTGGCCTGGGAGGAAGTGGAGAGTTGGGAGAGGGACATCTGCTTCTAGCACAGTAAACTCACCATGACTGGTTTCCACCTCTCCTCCCTCCACAAACACCCACTCAACACGCTCATTCATTAAATGGGGAGCACCGGTAACCTGCCCATTCAGGTCTGCTTCCAATCAGTGAACCATGCCCAATAAAGTCTGTTCACAAGGCATGCCGGCATGGGTCAGGGGTGGGCAGGCCAGAGTGCATGAGAACTTCCCAGAGTGCATAGAAAGCACTTTTAATAGAACAAATGTGCTTCCTCAAACAAGCAGCTCAGCGGGAGGGCAATGGGGTGCTCTGACCTGCTGTGGGGCTGTCGTCAGGAGAGCCGGCGATAGAGTTTATAAACATTAAATACCTTTTGCTCCCAAAGCATGTTTAATCAGGCAATCCCTCTCAAGAGGTTTCATGAATTTCGGTGAACAATGCAAACAGCTTTCTGCAAGCAGGTCTGGATTCAGACAGAAAATTTAGGGGCTGTAGAAAGGGACCCAGGACTCTGGGTGACTCTGAAATGAATATAGCACCAGCTCTGGCCTCTCCCTGACTAGGACTGAGACAGAGAGAGAGCGAGAGAGAGAGAATGTGTGCTGCAACAGCCACCACCTCACCTGCAGTAATAGAGATGGGACTCTGGGGTGAATTGCAGTTTCTGTTCTTTATGAATTTGGGATCTTGTTTTGGTTTAGGATTTTTCAGCTTCAGATCTTTTTCTACCATTGAAGTCAATGGGAACAAGCCCCAATGAATAAAACCTGAAACCGGTGCAATGCAAAAAAACTGAAACAAAAAACTTGTAGAAGAAACAAAACACTGGAACAAAAAACATCCAAAATTTTGGATTAATCCAAAATTGCCATTTGGGGGCAATTTCAGTTCTATCTGAAACCGAAATTCCCATCCCTATGCAGTAGCCTCAGCTCCAAACTCAGTCACAGAGGGTGTAAACAGACAGCAGCTCCACATTTGCCACCCATGCAAGACCCCACGTTTAACTGTCTCTGAAGAATGCCTGACCGATATTCAACATGGATTAGGCTGCAGCTGCTCAGGGGCAGCCCCACATGGTGTGCTCTGGAAGATCCAGAGTACACCTCATAGAGCAAGCTGGCCGAACTTGGGGCAACAGGCAAACATGGAGCTGCTGTCTGTCTGAACAGCATCTGCAAGCCCCACTCACACATAGTTCTGCCCAGATCATAGATGCCAGTGGACCAAGCAGCCAGAGCAGCTCCCACAGTGAACGTGGCCATCTTGGCTTCCTGGCCCTGCCCTGGCCCTTAAAGGAACGCATGCAAAATCCAAACATTGTTGGCTCCACACAGAAAACCTGCAGGGAGTACAAAGGTCAGCACTTGCAGAAGCCACAGGGGGATGGAGGAGCGGCAGCACCTGCCAGTCATGGAGGACAGCAGCCGACCAGGTAGGGTCATGCCTCATGGAGAGTGCGGAGGGGGCAGGTTCAGCAGCCAAGGGAAGGCCACTAAGGGGTACTGTACTGTCACCGGAGGCAAGTACCAGCAGTGCAAGCACTGCAGCAACATTGCGGGCCCCACCAGTGCACACAATGACAGACCCAGCCCCACTGCCAACCACCAAGCAAGAAGGACCCACCTTGGTCTGAGAAGGAGACCATGGCCATCATAGCCCTGTAGGGGGATGAAAAGGTCCAGGGTCAGCTCATGAAAACCCATCAGAATGTGGAGGTATTCAAGGGTATTTCTGAACGGATGGCACAAATGGCATAGGGGACAGCGAGTGCTTGGCGATAGTGATCATAATCTAATCAAATTTGACATATTTTGACATACTTATTGGAGGGAGAATGACTCCTCCACACTTGACTCCCATGCCCCTCTCTCTTCCTGCCCTGCCTTCTCCCCCAACCCCCGTCCTTGGCTCACCCCTAGTATCCGCCACCTCCGTTCTTGCACTCGTGCTGCTGAACGACTCTGGCGCAAATCCCATTCTCACGCTGACTTCCTTCACTTCAAATTCTGTCTCTCCACCCTTACTTCTGCTATCTCCCTTGCTAGACAACACTACTATGCCTCCCGCATTGAGTCCTGTTCTCGGGACCCTCGCCGCCTGTTCTCTACCTTTGACTCCCTCCTCAAGCCTCCCTGTCCTCCCCCTCCTTCTTCCCTTTCTGCTCAGGATCTTGCCTCCTTCTTCACCTCCAAGATAGACAAGATCCGCCTCGACATCGCTTCCCACTCCTCTCTTCCCACTCCCACCCCTCTCCCTCCTCCCCCTCCTTCTCTCATGTCCTCCTTCTCCCCTGCCTCCCTTAAGGAAATCTCCTCTCTGCTCTCCTCCTCCAACCCTTCCACTTGCCCCCTTGATCCCATTCCTTCCCGCCTCCTCACCTCCATTACTCCCACTGTCGCCCCTTCCTTCCTGCACATCATCAACCTCTCCCTCTCTACTGGCTCTTTCCCTTCTGCCTTCAAACATGCCACAGTCTCTCCTATTCTCAAAAAGTCCACTCTTGACCCCTCTGACCCTTCTAGCTATCGTCCTGTCTCACTCCTTCCTTTTGCTTCCAAGCTGCTTGAACGTGTTGTCTACTCCCGCTGCCTTGACTTCCTATCCTCCAACTCCTCCCTTGACCCCCTCCAATCTGGCTTCCGCCCCCTTCATTCTACTGAAACTGCTCTCGCTAAGATCACCAACGATCTTCTGGTGGCTAAATCTAAACGTCTCTATTCCATTCTTGTCCTCCTTGATCTCTCTGCTGCCTTCGATACTGTTGACCACTCACTCTTGCTGGATTCCCTTCACTCCCTTGGCTTTTGTGGCTCTGTCCATAACTGGTTCTCCTCCTACCTCTCTGACCGCTCCTTTAATGTGTCTCTCTCCAACTCCGCCTCCTCCTCCTTCCCCCTCTCAGTTGGTGTTCCTCAAGGCTCTGTTCTTGGCCCTCTCCTCTTCTCGATCTATACCTCATCCTTAGGCAAACTCATTGCCTCCCATGGCTTCCAATACCACCTCTATGCTGATGACACTCAACTCTATCTCTCTACTCCCTCTCTCTCTCCCTCTGTTCAAGCTCGTCTCATCAACTGTCTCTCTGACATCTCTACCTGGATGTCTCAACGTCAACTCAAACTCAACATGGCTAAAACTGAACTCCTTATCTTCCCCCCTCATCCTTCCTCTCCTTCCTCACTGTCAATAACTATTGATGGAGTCACCATCCTGCCTGTCCCCCAAGCCCGTAGCCTAGGCTTCATCTTTGACTCAGCCCTTTCTTTTAAACCCTACATTGACTCTGTTGCTAAATCCTGTCGCTTCTCCCTCCATAACATTGCTAAGATTCGCCCTTTTCTCTCTGTCTCGTCTGCCAAAACTCTTGTTCATGCTCTGGTCATCTCTCGCCTCGATTACTGTAACCTCCTTCTCACTGGCCTTCCCCGGTCTCACCTTTCTCCCCTCATCTCTGTCCAAAACTCTGCTGCCAGGGTCATCTACCTCGCCAGTCGCTTCGACCATGTGCAGCCCCTCCTCTCTTCGCTTCACTGGCTTCCCCTTCCTGAACGAATCCTGCACAAGCTCCTAGTCTTCACCTATAAAGCTCTTCACAACCTTGCTCCCCCCTACCTCTCTGCACTTATCGCCCTCCATACTCCAGCCCGTGCACTTCGCTCCTCCTCTGTCCCTTCTCTCACCCTTCCACGCCTTCCCTGCTCCCCTAAGCGCCTTCGTCCCTTCTCACTTGCTGCCCCCCATGCCTGGAACTCCCTCCCTGTCCACATCCGCCTTGCCCCCTCCCTTCATACCTTCAAATCTCTCCTTAAAACTCACCTCTTTCGCTCTGCTCTGTCTGACTCTTTATCCTGCTGAGCCACTATTCCTATACCTACGATCGGTTTACCCTTATCCTTGCAACATGGACCTGCCTGCTGTCATTCTCATCGTAACCAAGCCAAGTACGTGCACTTGAGACCTCGCATCTTCATGAATGTTAGACCCCTTGTCTCTCCCTCTGTTCCCCTTCCTAAGTCTCTCCCCCAGCTCCTGTCTCTCAGATTGTAAGCCCTAGGGGCAGGGACCATGTCTATTTTATTACTTTGTAAAGTGCCAGGTACACTGCTGGCGTTATATAAATGTTTGTTAATAATAATAATAATAATAATAATAATAATAACAACAACAACAACAACAACAACAACAATAATAATAATAAACAAAAACTACTGCAGTAACATTTAACTTTCAAAAGGGAGACTATGCTACAACGATGAAGCTAGTTAGAAGGAAACTAAAAGGAGCAGTTGCGAGGATTAAATATCTGCAAGAGGCATGGAGAGTATTTAAAAACATGGTCTTGGAAACTCACATTCCACAATTTAAAAAAGGTAGCAATAGGACCAAGCATCTTGCCAGCATGGCTAAATGGTGAGGTGAAGAGCCAAAGAGGCATCCTTTAAGGAATGGAAATCTAGTCCTAAAGAGCATAAGCACTGGCAAATTAGATGTGAGATGTTAATAAGGCAGGCCAAGAGAGAATTTGAAGAGAGACTTCCTAAAGAGGCAAAAACTAATAATATAAACATTTTTAAGTGCAACAGAAGCAAGAAGCCAGCTAGAGAGTCAGCTGGGCCATTAGATGACCAGGGGGTGAAAGTGGTGTTCAGGGAGCAAAAGTCCATTGCAGAGAAGTCGAATAAATTCTTTACTTCGATCTTCACTGCAGAGGATGTTGGGCAGATACCCAAGCCAGAACTGTTCTTGTAGGTAATGAACTGGAAGAGCAGTGACAAATAAACACAATTCTGGAAGAGGTTCTAGTGCAAATAGACAAACTAAATAGTAACAAATCACTGGGACCAGATGGTATGCACCCGGATTCTAAAGGAATACAAGTATGAAATTGCAGCTCTACTATGGTAAATTGTAACCTATCACTAAAATCTGCCACTGTACCCAAGGACCGGAGGGTAGCAAATGTAACGCCAATATTTAAAAGTGACTCCAGAGGTGATCGTGGAAACTACAGACCAGTGAGGCTGATGTCGGGCATATAAACACCGTATATTGGGGAAGAGTCAACGTGGATTTAGCAAAGGGAAATCGTTCCTCATTAATCTATTGGAATTTTTGTGTGTAAATAAGCATGTGGATAAGGGTGAACCAGTCCATATAGCATGTCTGGATTTTCAGAAGGTGTTTGGTAATGTCACTGAAACAGGGTGGCAGTGCCAAGTGGTAAGTGGATACAGGGTCAGCCCCTCAATCACTGGGTATTTTCAGACGTGACGAGATCACACTCAACCACAGTGGATTCCCACCGGGCGAGAAAGGTATCGTCACATCTGAAGGGGGAACGGAAGTTCCCCCCCAGATGTCCACCCCCGTCAATTACAGCGGGGAATCACATTCACCACACGATCAGCGGAACCGGCGGGGCCAGCCCCGATCGCATGGTGAATGTGATTCCCTGCCGCAATGAAGGGGCCTGTCCCATTTGGACAGCTACCATGGCCCGGAATCTGTGGCGGGATTCTGGGCCGTGGTCAATTCGGGCGGGTGCTGCGGCCACGTTGGCTGCGGCGCCCACCCGCCTCCCCAAAGTGGGGGGGAGGGGCCATGCAGCCACACGTTGTGCCACGAAGCCCCGCCACCTCCCCGATTTCCCGCCGGGATCAGTTGCCACGTCTGTTGAACATGCCAGTGTGATCCCAGCAGGGAATCCCCGCAGTGATTCCGTGCCGGGGCGACTAGTGCCACATTACATCTGAAATCACCCACTGTCATCATGGGAATTAGCATATTCACAAGTTGTTATTCATAATGTCCATCAATAACCATCTCCAGATCACAGCAATCTCTTAATCTAATATAGCTCTCCATGATCCACACAATATCATGAGGCTTTCAGTATCCTATTTAACACCAGGAATGCAGCCCTTCCAGCAGCCCAGGCCCTATCTAGTCCCAAGCCTAGCCAGACACACTCCTCTGGCAGGCTTACTCACATCCACAGCCGTCTCGGTCAGGCCACAAGCATGCCAAATATCCTCCAGCTGGCCTTGCCTTTGACTTACTCCCTTCAGATACCAGGCTCCCTCCAGAGGTCAGCAGGCCTTCAGTACTTGGGTCAGCAGCATTCCTCTAGCAACTTTCAATCTCTCCTCAGCAGGAGTTCAGGACCTTGGACAGCCTTCCTTCGAAAGCAGCCCAGGAGATGTGTTCCTGACCACAGCCAGGCACAGACTGAAACCCTGCCTGGCTTCCTTCCTCTTATATAGGAGTGGGCATGGGCAGCTGTTCAGGCTGCCTGCCCTTAAAGGGCCAGTGACCTACTTCACTCCATTTACTCCTCAACCTATTTTAACCTTGGCTGTTGTCCCTGCCAAGCCCAGTGCCAGTATCACCCTGTCTAGTGTCAGCTGTTCTTAAAGGGGCAGGAGTCCCGCAAGACTGTACTCTTCCACAGTCCCTCACGAGAGACTCTTGAGGAAATTAAATAGTCATGAGATAGGAGGCAGTTACCTACTATGGACTGGTAACAGGTTAAAGGATATGAAACCAAGAGTAGGACTAAATAGTTAGTTTTCACAATGGAGAGAGGTAAATAGTGGAGTGCCCCAGGGATCTGTAATGAGACTGGTGTTGTTTAATATATTCATTAATGATCTAGAAAAGTGTGTAAAGAGTGAGGTGATCAGATTTGCAGATGACAAAGTTATTCAAGGTAGTTAAAACCCGAGTGAACTCTGAAGAATTGCAGGAGCATCTTCTGAGACTGGGTGACTGGACATCTAAATGGCAGATGAAATTCAATGTGGACAAGTGCCAAGTGATGCACATAGGGAAAAATAATCCAAACTATATGTACACAATTCTGGATTCTAAATTAGGAGTTACCACTCAGGAAAAGGAACTTAGAGTCATTGTGGACATTGAAATCAACTCAGTATGCAGTGGTGGTCAAAAAAGCAAACAATGTTAGGAATTATTTGTAAAGGTATAGAGAATAAAACTGAAAATATCATAATGCCTCTATATAAATATATTGTGTGCAGTTCTGGTTACCCCATTTCAAAAAAGATACAGTAGAAATAAAAAAATATGAAAAAAGGGTATGGAACAGCTCCCCTATGAAGAGAGGCTAGATAGGTTAGGGCTCTTCAGCTTGGAGAGCTCCAGAGTGCTACAACTAGGCCTTCTGGGTCAAACCGGAAGGTCTAGTAGCGGCCTGAAGCACTCTGGAGTGCCATGACTGCTGGACCCGCCGTTGCTGCCACTGCCAGACCCAGACCACGACCTACCTGGTGGTGCTGGGGCCCTGGCCCTGGGTCCGGTGACAGCACAGGTAGCAGCGGCAGGTCCGGCGGTGGCGGCGCTCCGGAGTGCTTCAGGCCACTACTAGGCCTTCCAGTTTGACCCAGAAGGCCTAATAGTGGCCTGAAGCACTCCGGAGTGCCGCCGCCACCAGACTTGCCGCCGGACCCGCTGCCGCTGCCACCACCGGACCCAGGGCCGGAGCCCCGACACCACCAGGTAGGGTGATCCCTGGGGTGGGGGGGGTTCCCTATTTATTTACCCTCTCAAATCGTACTCAACTAGAGGACACCCCATGAAACTAGCAAGTAGCAGATTTCAAACAAATAATATAAAGTATTTTTTCACTCAACACAATTAAATTGTAGAATTTGTTACCAGAAGATGTGGTCAATGCCAGTAGTACAGCTGGGTTTTTAAAAGGACCTGTAGCATGACCTAAGCATCTTAAATGGCTTGGGACACACTTGACTGGAAGATCACCTGGCCTACCATGTCCCATAGGGATGGGCGAACAGGTTGATGTTCGGGTTCGGCCATTCTGTTCGGTTCTGTTCGGTCTGCACGTTCGGTTCACCTGTTCGGTTCGATCACTGGGTTCATGTTCGGTCATGTTCGGTTCGGTCATGTTTGGTTCGGTCACGTTTGGTGAACTAACGTGAGAGCATGATCGCACCGGAAACAGGAAATTCGTGTGCGGGCGAGTTGCATGGCAAGTGGGTGTGTGTTTGGCTGGGTGTCTGTTTGGTTTGGGTATTTGGGTGTGCTGTTTTTGTGGTTGGTGAGTGTTAGTGTGTGTGGTGTGCTGTTGGACTGTGTGTGTGTGTGATTTGTGTTTTAAAATAATAACAACAACAACAACAACAATAATAATAATAATAATAATAATAATTAATAATAATGAAGAAGAAGGCAGTGATACTTGACCGGCTGGAGGACAACTTGGTTGTGGAGGATGTGGAGGAGGAGGAAGAGGTTGCTGCCCCTACACCTCAGGTGGTGGTGCCTGGCTCCTCAGAGGAGGAGCAAGTGGAGGAAGTGGTGGCCTCTGGAGGTGCTGGCAGGTTTGTAAAAAAAATTTTTTATTCCATAGGCACAGAGAAGGGTGGGGTCCTGTAGTGTGTGAGCGGCAGCAGCCAGAGCACCCCCACCCAAGCACATGCCAGGCCAGCAAGGGTCTCCACTCTCCACTTGCCATCCCCTTCCCTAGGCAACCCCAAAATCAGGGCGGGATTTGAACGTGCCAGGCAGGGGCTTTCTAGTTGCAGTCTGTTGGATCCCCTGAACCCTTTGCAGTGCACCCCAGGGAGGGCTGGCACGTAGCATCCCCTAGCACTCTCTGTATGGCGTAGAGATAGGGGGAGGGTACTGTATTGTGTGGGGGTATCAGACGCGAGCAGCACTGATGCCGGGCAGCGCAGGACCCGAAGCTGTCGCCGTCGGACCCAAAATCCAGACATTGGACGGACCAGGTCCAATGTATGGAAATTTTATGAGAAGGAGGATGGGTTCGCCATATGCCAATGTAAGGCATGGTGGCTGCAAGAGAGAGATTGGTTCTCCCACCCACTTGTTGAGACATAGTACAGGCAAGGCTTCACACAGACCATTTGTCTGACACAGTATGGCACTTCTTATATCCCTATATTTGTTTTTATGCTTTTTAGATCTGCAAGAAAAGATTGAGGCAACAGAGGGAGGGCACCACCTCTGGGTTGCTTTTGCATCTCAAGAAGGCCCACGGCCAGAAGGTGGCTCGGGCCCAGGAGACTGTTGGCAGCATGGCCATGGAGCAGCGGAGGAGGGGGGGGAAGGCAAAACAGAAGAGGCACCATGTGCGAAGTCCTTCCACCTCCTCCAGCTCAGATGTGGAGCTCACCGAGATATTTTATTTATTTATTTATTTTTGACATTTATATCCCGCCCCTCCTGAGAACAGCTCGGGGCGGCTTCCAACATGATAAAAACAATTATAAAATATAAAACAGTTTTAAAACATCAACAATTTAAATATTTTAACAGGGCCCCCAGAGCAACTTAAAAACGTTAAAACAATATACAAAGTATGGTAGGAGCAATGACAAAACCCCTATCCCCCCTCCCCCCCCAAAGACCTGGGTGAACAGCCAGCTTTTACAACACCACCGCAATGACAACAGGCTTGGGGCCAGGCGTGCTTCCTCTGGAAGGGAGTTCCAAAGGTGCGGCCCAGTCACCGAGAATGCCCCCTCCATTGTGGCCCCCTGCTTTACGTGGGGGACCTCCAGGAAGGCACCTCCGGCTGACCACAGGAGCCACTCTGGGGTGCGGAGGGCGAGGCGATCTCTGAGGTACGAGGGGCCCAGATGAGGCTGGAGTCTGCAGCAGCAAGGGCCTTTAGAGGTGAGGTGCAGGGGACCAACCGGGACTTTGTGCACCGCCTGAAACTAATTGAGGACCGACTGGTGGTACAGTTTCAGGCACTAGAGGTCAGGGAGAAGAAGATGGAGGCATACTCGGAGTACGTCTCCAAGTATGTCTCCACCAAGAGGGCAGACCTGGAGCTATTCCGCCAGTCAGTCTGCAACTGGCGGGCGGCCATGGTAGGGGCAGTCGAATATGCTGTAGAATATGGCTATGAAATGCCGGCAGGTGCACCCGCAGCCCCTAGGTCCCCTGCACCACTGATGCCTTTCCCCCAAGTTCCAGGGGGCAGGTCCAAAGACTGAGTTTAAAGTTTAGTGGTTAAGTTTCCTTTTTATTTAAAAATGTTTGGTTTACTGTTTATATTGTTGTTGTTTGTGAACTTGTTGTTGTGTTGTTAATAAAGTTATATTTGTTGTTATTGTTTTGAGCTTTGTTTGAACTTTCAAATATTTTATCCCCCTGTGCAGAAGTTCAGGCTGGCAGGTGGTGGCATATTCTCATACAGCTTGTTGATCCCTACCATCACACAGCACCTGCCACCCCATGTAGCATAGTTATTAACCCAAAGATGTGCCAGTCGCAGGGTCTCAACTTGCAGACGGCACCCTAGGAGGTGCAGGGCTTGTGTTTGTGTGGGTGGGTGTGACAGAGACAAAGTGAAACTGGCTCCTTGGCAGTGGGGAGCAGGTGGCGGTAGCGGGTGGTAGGAGGCTTTTTTTATATCATCCAGCAGCTTCAGTGGGCATCCACGGTTGGGTGTGGAGGAGTAGGCTGTTGGTGGTGGGGCAGGCTGGCGTGTGGGCAACAGGCCTCTGCCTTCTGGATGCAGTGGAATGGAATACAGCCCCCAGTGACCGGACTGATGGTCCCATAATCTCCTGATGGTTCCTGTGATGGGCGTGCATGACTGACTCTGGTACAGTGGAATGACAGCCTATGGGTGTTGAATGATGTCCCTGGAATTAGTGCTTGCCGTTTGGGCAGACTTCATTCAATGATTGATAAATCATGTGACAGGTAGTAGCAGCAGGTACAAAGAGGCACACGGGCAGGCACATATAATATGTTGTGTGTTATCACCATCCCATTCATGTATGTTTGCTGTTCGTTCCATGTGTGCATTGAGGATGACCACAGGTGAGATCTCTTGCTGTTTTTCTCCAGCTTGATCTGAATGCACCTCTCCACCTTCACCCACATCTCTCATTCCAGCAGGGAGCCTATTTTTCTCTCTCTCTCTCTCTCTCTGGCCATATGGTGCAGGTGACAGACAGCAGCATAGGTGGGATCGTGTCTGTCTCTCCTTCAAGCAGTGGTTGGACTTTCTCTCTCTCTCTCTCTCTCTCTCTCTCTCTCTCTCTCTCTTGGCAGCAACCTGGGTGGGCAGAAAGGCACCTTGACATGAGGCAGGAAGGCAGGCTGAGGCAGGCAGGCTGGCTTTGAGCTTGGTGGCAACCTGGGGTACAGAACCCTTGTCATGAATAGCATATAGGCCAAGGCCTGGGACAGGGGGGGCATCTCCGCGAGCGGAATGACAGCATATGCGAGGAGTTCTAGAGAATGAGGGGAGACAGTGAAGCTAGTAAAACTCCCCACCCACACCTAGTAGTCACCTAAGTAAATAAAGCCCACATACTACATAAATGTGACAGACACAAACATATGGGTATAATGTCACGGTACCAATCCCCCTAACCCCCGATTGTCACCCCCGATTGCCTTTGCTAATCTGCACCTATTGCGTGACATACTTTATTGATGTCCCCATGCATGGGAGCCATCAGCACCCTAACATCCAAGACCATTAGGTCCAGGCTAAGAATGATGAGGGGACAGGGGTGAGGGGGATGGGCAGGGACAGGTGACTGCTGACTGGAGAAGTTTATAAGGAGTTGTGAGAGGATCCAGCAGCCTTTGGTTTGGGTCTTGTGGGGAAAACAAGTACAAAACCCAGGATAAAGAAGCAGAAGAATAGCAAGAGATGCCACTGCCTTCCAAAGAGAAATTTGTGGTGGTTTGTGAGGAAACAAGGAGCAGCTCTCCTGATATCACCCCCAAGGAGTTCAGTGTTGTGTATGATAACATGCTGCGGGGGCTTGGAGTTAGGGGAGTATTGGTACACTGCTTCCCCCTTCCCCCTTCCCCCACATTCCTGTGCAAGGAGTGTTGGCACCAGATCCAGGATGGTGGGTCCCAGGGCTAGAGTGGCAGCTTCTGGATCTTGGCCACAGTCCTCCCTGCCTGTAACTTGGCCCCGGGACCCTGGAGGCGGTTCCCGGGGCTGGAGTGGCTGTNCTTGGCCCCGGGACCCTGGAGGCGGTTCCCGGGGCTGGAGTGGCTGTTTCATGGTGCGGTGGAATGACAGCTCAGTGTGCGATGAATGACGGCCCCAGACCCATCATGGTGGGTCCCGGGGCTAAGGTGGCAGCTTCTAGGTTTTGGCAACAGCCCTCCCTGCCTGTAACTTGGCCTGGAGTGGCTGCTTCTCAATGAGGTGGAAAGACATCGTAGTGTGTGAAGAATGATGGCCCCAGACCCATCACGGTGGGTCCCGGGGCTAGGGTGGCAGCTTCTAGGTTTTGGCCACAGCCCTCCCTGCCTGTAACCTTACCCCACGACCGTGACGGCCGGTCCCGGGGCTGGAGTGGCTGTTTCATGGTGCAGTGGAATGACAGCACAGTGTGCGAGGAATGATGACACCAGACCCATCATGGTGGGTCCTGGGGCTAAGGTGGCAGCTTCTAGGTTTTGGCCACAGCCCTCCCAGCCTGTAACTTGGCCCCGGGATCCTGATGGTGGGTCCTGGCGCTGGAGTGGCTGCTTCTTGTCATGCGGTGTAATAAGTAGTTCCAGTGTCACTATCAGCAGCAGACATTGGTTGCTGGGCAGGCAGTCAGGTGGCATGGCATGAGCAGCAGTAAGGCAGACCGAGGAAGGTTTCAAGCTTTGCAACCTGGGCGGGCAGGCAGGAAGCATGGCATAAGAGGCAGTAGGGCAGGCGGGCTTGGGCACTGGGCAGGCTTTTAGCTAGGCAACCTGGGTTGGAAAACAGACACCTTGGTATGGAAGGCAGAACTGATGCATGCTTTGAGCTTTGCAGCAAGCAGGGCGGGCAGACAAGCAGTGTTGCATGAGTCAGAAGGGCAGGCAGGCTGGAACATTGGCAGCAGGGCAATGCCAATCAAATAGGATAGCAAAGACTGAGCAGCACGACAGAGTGAGAGCCAGTCAGCATCACATAGGTGGGCCGAGATCATGTAGATAGCTATAGGTCGGTTGTCAGGCTTACAGTTTGTTTCCCAATGCCACCCTGTGTCTTGAGGTGAGTCAGATAAGGCGGCCAAGGCCGTCTAGTATGAGAGAGAGAGAGAGAGAGAGAGAGAGAGAGAGAGAGAGGCAGGGCAGATGCCAGCCACTGGGAGGGAGGGACAGCACCTCAGCAGCACAGGAGCAGTAGCCGTACCCCAGATTATGGAGGAGGTGGAGGAGGAGCCCTGTCCCAAGACTGCCCCTGGCATCGGATGGCATGTGCCACTGCACCATCAATCCTTGTCCAAGGGCAGCTCGGGGAATCCCAGCAGTGGAAGGTTCACCTTCAGAAAGAGCAACTGCTCCACCAACTTGGCCCCCAGTCTCAGGTGGTGCAGAGCGCATATGTCCCCTGTGATGGAGATCACCCTCTCACTTGGGACACTGGTTGGTGGGCAGGACAGAATACCCTTGGACACTTTGGACAGGGCCGGCCACATGTTGGCTTTGCCAGCCCTGTAGGCCAAGGGATCGCTGCTGGGATCTATACATGGCTCCTCCTCCAGATATGTCTCCACTGCTGCTGAGCCGCCATCATACTTCCGCTGGTAGCTCTGGGTGGGCACCACCTGGCCCACTGCCCTCAGTCATGCTGCTTGCCCTTTCGTTATGTGCCCCATGCTCCCCAGAGTGGACTGCACAGACGAGGAGCTTCTGGCAGTAGGGGTCCTGCTGCTGCTGCTACCGCTAGGGCTGGGGGCAGGGATAGACCCAGATAGCTGGAAGGGGTTGCTGCACCTGCTCCCATCATTCCCAGGGGCATCCCACTGCATGTCCCGCTCTTCTGACCTTCTGGACCAACGTAACCTTCCGGAGGTCATAGACCACAGTCTCACGGACCATGCTGTCCTTGATCCTGGGGTCAAGCATGGTTGCCAGGACATAATCGTCCCGGCCCAGGAGCTTGTCAAAGCACGCACTCAGGCCTGCCTTCAACTTCTGAGCAAGGTCAAACGCCTCATTGGACATTCTCCTGCCCTGAGAGCCATGATCCCGCCCTCCCCCCACCCCCAGAATCTAATCCAGACTGCTGCTGAGACTATGCACCAGTGGGGTCACCTGGCTGAGGGTGGCGGTGGAGCTTCTCAATGTCTCTGTGATACGCAGGAATGGTCTCAGGACATAGACAGTTTGGGAGATAATCTTCCATTCCTCCCTGTTTTACCCTGGAGGTGCCTCGATTTCTGTCTCCAGTTCAACCTGATGCAGGGTGGCTTTCTGTTCAAGAAGCCTCTTGAGCATCAGGAAGGTGGAGTTCCAATGGGTGGAGGCATCCTGGGTAAGGGTGTGCACCGGGGACCCTTGCTCGGCCTGCTTCTCCCAGAGGAGCTCGCTGCCCTTCACGCTGCAGTTGAAGAAGCCCGCAAGCTTCCTCCCCCAGTCGACCAGGGAGCTAAGGGTGCCTGGCCCAATCCCCTTCTCCCCCAAGTCCAGAGCATCCTTCACCATCAGGTGGAGGGTGTGTGCGGTGCAAAGGATGCTCATGAAGCCCCCGTCATGGACTGCCTTAAAGATATTGGCCGCATTGTCCATGACCACACACCCCTTGGTGAAGGCCGCGCCTGGCATGACCCACTCCCTCACCATGCTGGCCAAGGCTGCCTCGAGGTTCCTCACGGTGTGGGAGCTGTCCATAACTTGGGCCTGAAGCAGGGCCCACTTTTACCCTGCTTCAGGACGCCTCCTGTCACTGCCTAGCGCTGCCTCTGCATCCTGCCACCAGTGTGCCATCACTGCCAAGTAGGCATGCTGGGCATTTCTGGCGGACCACAGGTCCATCGTAAAGTAAACGATCTTGTAACCAGGAAAAAGCTGACAGAGTGCCATTACATCGTTTCTCATGTACTCTATTAGCTCAACGCCTTTGAGCATTCCAATATCGTTACCACCAGAGTGTATTAGAATGCATGAAGGAAGGGAAGAAATGGAGGAAATGTATTGCCTTTCGTTCTTTAAAGCAGGCAATACATTAGACCATCGCATGCCCCCCCTTCTAATCCAGCGCACTGTAACATTTTCCAAATTCAAATCGATATCGGTGTGTTCTGTGCAGCAGACTTGCTCTGGTCTGGTGATGTAGAAATCACCAATGAACCAAATATTCTTCATTATTAAT
>QEPC01007937.1:53278-64078 GCA_003113815.1 Sphenodon punctatus
TTATATATATATATATATATATATATATATATATATATATACACTAAATCTATCTGCTATAACTATTCTAAATGCTATCAACTATTAACTAAATTGATTAATTATCTGTCACAAAGGCCTACTTCTACAAACACTAAAACTAAACACTAAATGCTGTTTCTCTCTATCACTAAGCTAACTAGTAACTCCTAACTGTCAACTATCTCTAATCTATCCATCTATATATATATGGAATGAGGGGGGGGGAATCACAAACAACACAAGGAGGACTACAAAACTGAAATGAAACCTAAATCAATCTAATAATCCTACTCTAAATGAATAAAAAAACAGGGGAAGGGATGGAATATGGGAGAGGGAAAGGATTCAATGGAGGGGGGAGGGAGAAAGTAAGATAGGGCACAGGGAACACAGGGAAGGATAAAACCAAAAAATAACAACTAAATCTATCTAAGGTAAGCTAAATAAATGATAATATGGAGGTAGATGGGTTTGATGGGTGAAATGGAAGGAGACTGAGGAGAGCAAAAACTGCTGGGAGAGAGGGAGCCTTCTGAAATGCCTGCTGTTCAAGAACAGTGACTAGCTCAGAAGGTATTGGGAAGGGGGGAGGCAGACAGTTTTGTTTCTTGCTGTGCCCGCCTCACCGCAAGCCCCATTGGCTCAGTGCAGCCTAGTCCGTGGCCTAATCGCAGACTGTCAAGTCAGTGGTCTGAGGAAAAAAGGGATGGTGATTCGGCAGGCTGGCTGCTACTCCAAGCCAGTCTCCACCCTCCACCCCTGGTGCCTGGAAGTCTGCTCCGTGCTGAGTCATATGACTTCCTCCTCCCTGCTATGTTTGGCCTTCCAGTGACCTAACAGTAGACCACGTTTTAGCCACTCAAACTAAACCGAGCGCAATCCGAACTGACCAAAGTGTTCGGTCATTTTGGCGTTCGGTTTGTTCGGTATGTTCGGGTTCGGGTTTGAGTTCTGGTTCGGTGGTCCGAACTGGTCGAGTTCAAGCCGAACACCAAACGTCCAAATTGTGTTCGCCCATCCCTAATGTCCCATTGCAGATCTGTGGTCGGCTGGGGACACCCATCTGGAGGAACCAGTTTTTAACTTGGTCTTCACAACCAGGAGGTTGTTGTCAGTCACCGCTCTGCAGCAGTGGGACTCAATCCCCCAGGAGGTTTGTTTATGTATGGGTTTGAGCATCTTTAGGAGGCAGTGTAAAACAGTCTTATTCATAAGGGCGTTTGGCAGTGGGGCTAAGGTAGGTGGGAAGTTGTGGGGGATAAGGGTGACTTGGGAGGTAGGGGGATTGGGTGGAGATGGGTTGGGGGGGTTGTTCTTTTGTATTTATGGTTTGTGTTTTATATGTTTATTTTTAATATTTTAAGCCACCCTGTGCCTTTGGCATGAAGGGCAATAAATTAAATTAAATGAGTCCTGTGCCCTCTATAGGACAGGTGGTGGGGTGCAGGTGATCTGGGGGCAGTGGAAACTGGTGGTATCGTTGGACAGCAAGCTGCCTGTGGACCTCTGGATGGCATGGGCAGGCTACTGCTCAACTGTCCCAGATTTCACAGGATGTCCTAGATGCCAGACTCTACTGTTATCTCGGTTTCCTCTGCTGAGGGGATTTTTGTGCACGTTAGATTTTACTGTTTAGTCTTTTGTGGGTTTTTAATATATTTTTGTATTTATGTATTTTTATTGAATTGATTGTTTTTATTCAATTGTAAGCTGTCCCGAGTCGCTTTTGTGAGAGGGGCAGGATAAAAATGGAAAAAATAAAATAAAATACATAAATATCTATCCTGAAGTCCCAGGAGTCTGCTGGGATATCCCCTGATTGGAAGGCCTGGGCAAGTGGGGGCTATTTGCAAGCCATCTGTGGGCACAGTGGGTTAGGTATTCCTTCCTGCCAGTGCCACGTGGGTTTTGCATGGCAGGCCCAAGGTCACCCCACTCATGCTATATGCAGCGGCCTGTCTCCTTCTAGGAACAGGTCGCCAGGAGCATATTATACCAGTGCTCCATTCTCTGCACTGGCTGTCTATAGTCTTCTGGGCCCAATTCAAGGTGCTGGTTCTTACCTATAAAGCCCTATATGGCTTGGGCCCCATATATCTGCAGGATCGCCTCACTCCCCGTGCTCTGGATCAGCCCCTGAGGTCAACCGGAAGCGCCCTTCTCGAAGTCCCCCAGGTATCTAGGGGGGCGACTATGGAGAGGGTGTTCTCGGTGGCTGCACTGAGGCTGTAGAACTCCCTCCCAGAAGAGGCCCAGGTGGCCCTGGATCTCTCCTTTTTTTGACATCAATGCAAGTCCTGGCTGTTCCACCATGCCTTTGGCGAGGGAGATGGGTGAGGGTGAGTTTTTATTTTATTGGGGGTGGTAAGGGTGAGTTATTTATTTTCTCCCTTTTTTCTCCTTTTCTCCCCCCATTTTAGATGTTTTATGTTTATGTTGTTTGTGTATTTTTATATGTTTATACATAGTAAGCTGCCCCGATCTGCCTTTGGCAGGAGGGGCAGGATATAAAATGTTTTAATAAATAAAACAATAAAATAAAACAATAAAATATAATAATAATAAAATAATAATAATAATATAATAGATAAGCTTTAGATTCTATTGTCCCATCCTCAGTCACCTGTGATGTATCCTCCCCTTGCAGTCTTTGACATCCCTTGTTTTCTAACAAACCAAACCAAAACACAGTACACCCTGTTTGCGAGCATCGGTGTGAATCCATGATGTCTACCATGTCCCCTGGAAGAGACCATCAGCTCACGACTTCAGCCCTGGACCTTGTTGAGGGCTTCTATTGTGATGTCTGCCATCATAGGTCCTCTTCACAATGGTACCACAGCGTCAGACTGGTGTCTCCATTAGGCCCATCCATCAGATGGAATCCACATGGGAGGGGGCATGACTGGTGTGGGGGCAACACATTAGAGGCAGAAGGGAGCCATGAAAATAGTACACCTTGATGGGCATGGCAGTGGAAAGGCCACACAGTGGAGGGTGGTGCTGGGACAGAGCCTCGATGGTTGGACTGGCAGGGCAAGGATTGGTATGGTATGTGAGTGAGGTCATTGTTTGGGTATGGGAGCCCTGACCAGCCTCCCACCCAGCCTAGCCAACCCATCCAGCTCTGGACATTGCCAGGGTCATGTATGCATACGTATGTCAGCTGTAGGCAAGTAACGTCCCCCATGGATATGCTATCTGGGAGTCACAGTCCCTCCTTCCTGGTTTCAAGAACAGCAGTGCTCGGGACATCTGGGAAAGAGCAGGGTAGTGGACTGGAGTGCTAGGGTTTACAGTCCCAGTGGATGGTGTACCGCTCACATACATATGCACACATGCTGTGATGTGTGATGGCACAGAGGGAGGCATGTGGATATGCTGGTGCCAGTTTCCATACCTTTATTTACAATATATGACATGTTCCTGCAGTGTTCAGGGGATCATGGACTGTTCATTGCCAGCTGCAGCATGCACCATGTAGCATCACAGGGGATCTCGTATTCTGGTGGCCATGCACTACCCTGGCCCCTCTGCTGCTGGTACAAGGGCACTGGGTCTACCCTGATGGGAGGACAGGGGGAAATCCAGGACACTTCCATTGGTCTCAATGATTATACAGGTCACAATGTTCAGCAGGCCAACAGTGTACAGCTGAAAATCAAACCACCCGGCCAGCAGCCTCCATTGCTGCTTGAGGGTCCTGAAAGATTGCTCCACGATGCAGTGGACAACACCCTACTGCCCTTTGAAGGCTGACTGCTCCAGCATATTGGCCACAGCGTATGGCTTCATCAGCCATGGTGTGAGCGGGTAGGCTGGATACCCCAGGATGACTGGCCTCATTTGGATGCCCTCAATGAGGGCGGTTGCAGTCAGCCCAAAATTCCCATTGTACATCCTGGCATAGAATGGTGACTAATGCAAGATGTGGGCATTGTGGTTCTAGCCCAATCACCCAGATAGGATGTCCATGAATAGGCCATGGACATCCACCACTGCCTGGAGGACGATGGAGTGAAAACTCTTCCAGTTCTGGTAGTCCTCCATGATGTGGAGTGGGTAGAGCATGGGGATGTTGGTCCCATCTTTGGTCACTGGGGCATTTGGAAGTGTGCTCCCCACTCCTTGTCATCCCAGGTGCCCAGCAAGGCCTCCCAGCAGTTTTTGCTCCATTCGCCCACCCAGAGTTGTCTCAGCAGGCACAGCCACGCACCAGAAGTGGGGGAGTGCAGTGATGTCTCAGGACAGGAACCTCACAGCCCGCATCAGCTCCCTGAGTGAGGCCTCCATGCGGTGCAGTGCAGTCCACTGTTCCAAGAGGACAGCCTGTTGCTGGTAGAGTACCCTGTGCTGGCCCAGAGGTAAGCTGCCAGGAGCTAGCTGAGCAGCAGAGAGGAGAAGTTGGTGGCAGTAGTTCTTCATCTCCTGCACTCGGTCCCAGAAGATGTCATGAAGCTAATGGATGGTTCACCGTCTGGCCTCTGTGGCGACATGGAGCAGCAACTTCAGCAGCTGTGTGAAGCACTTTGATCTATAACCCCCTGTTCCCCTTCCATGTCATGCACTGACAGCTGCGAGTGCACAGTGCACACTACTGTTTTCAACGTCCTGCAAAGGGGTTCTGGCCTTAGATTGACTGTGCAGGGCCCATGGCTGCCCGCACCTGTTGGTGAGTTGAAGCCAGATGGCCAACCAACAGGGGCCTGGGTATTATTTGGAACAGTATGTGCACACACCTGGGTCTGTCCCCTATCCCAGGATGGGACTGTGCAGCACTACCCCTGTGTCTGGCAGACAAAACGCATCTCTGTGTGCCCAGATTCTATGGATTTTACATTCTCAGCCTGGGGGGGTGGGAAACGGCCTCCAGTTGTATCAACAGGCTCTAGTGGGTGTGTCTCCTTCTCCACATGAGATGGTGGCTGTCTGGCCTTTGGGATGTGAGTGGGATCACTCCATTGGTTGCCCTCAGCCTGGTTGTCCCCTTATCTAGGGAAGAAACTGTTTTTGCCTGCAAGCGCCATAAGGCGTTCCATCCCCACCATTCAGCCCATAACTACCATCACAGTGGGGTGCCTGTGTGGTGTGTGCAGCAGGAATGGGCTTGTTCAGAGTAAGTACCAGCAGGATTATGCCCCAAAATCACTCTCTTTAGAGGAATCTCCAGTTCAAAGTGTCTTTATTCTTAATCCAGCGTACCATCACCTTTATACAGTCTTTATACACATACAGTTTTTTCTCTCTACTTGACAACACTCACAGTCTCTCCATTCTACAGGCCAGGCATGATCCCTCCTGCAACCCTCACATCTCAGGCAGCACCCTCTAAGCGTTGCTGGTCAGGAGACAGCCTTCCCTCAGCTCCTGTCTCCTCCAAGGTTCCCCCTCAACTGAGCCTTTCCCTGGCTCTACCATGCCCAGTCTCAGCTGTCCCTTCTATCAGCCCTGGAGATGCACCTCCTTAAAGGCCAGTTGCTCACAGGGACTCTCTCCTGTTACAGAGTACCTCAACAATGGTCTCTGTCTTTGCCTGCATTTGCTGCAGCCATCCTGACCCAGTGGGGCCCTCTGGGTTTGGGGTGGTTCTTGATACACTGACATTTGCTACCATGTGGGTCATACCTGATGTCCAGAAGGTGCTGCATGGACTCCTCCGAGGCTGCCTTTGTGATACTGGTTTGCCACATGGAGGGTTTGGGGTTCCCCATTTGCAGCATGGGGTGTCAACACTGTGCCACAGACCTGTGTTTCCAGGTTCTGGGGGATGCACCACATGTGGAATCCCTTGATATGCTGAGGCTGTGGGATGAGACGGTCGGACACCCCAGTCCCCTTCGAAATCTGTGCCCTGCCTCAGATCACTCTCTTCCTGGCTGAGGATTTGTCTGTCCTTCCACCTGTTCTCATCGCTGCCCAGATGTTAGAAAGCCATGGGGAGCCCAGGGGAATGCCTGGATAGCATGTTAGAGCTGGAACTCCTTGGGGGACCCTGTGCCTTGGGGCCCTGTGGGGGTGCTGCTGCTGGGGAGTTGGTGGTCATAAATGAGATATGGAGTGCCCTAGTGCTTGTGGCCCCCTAACAGCGAGGATGTGCTCAACACGCCTCTTCTAGAATGGAAGCGATGGGGTATTGGGGCTCCATGTTTGTGCAGGGACCGTGTGCGGGGTGAATGTGTCTGTGTTTCCCCATCCACTCTGCTTGGACTGTTTGCATCTTGCTGCCCACGCACTTTGGATTCTGCTGTCTGCAGGAACCACAGCTTCCCCCAGCTCCCAACCTGAACAGCCTGCTTTCCAGGCCTTTCAGCCGTGCCTTTCCATTTGCCCTTATCCTTTCCCTGTTCATTCTGGCCACTTAGTAAAATCTGCCTTTTGCTCCCAAACATCAGCATTTGTGTGGGTGTCATTGAGTCCCTACGGCTGGCCTAGTGTTGGCATTTGTCCACCCTGCTCTGCACCCCAGGGATGTGTGGCTTGGCAGGGGCTGGCCCAGCTCCCAGGGTGTGGGTGGTAAAGGGTTAATGGCTGCTGCCACACCCCATTACTAGGGCTGTACTGAATACTACTTCCAGGTACTTGGGCTGAGTTCTCAAGTTCCAGCCTGGGTACCCAGCAGCACTTCAGCACCGAAGCTTCAGAAACAAAGCACTGACCATCAAAAAACTTCAGAAACTTTGGAAAAACTCTGAACTATTTGGTGCCAAATCAGTGCCTCAGCACGAGTTGCCATGTGCAGCAGCTGCAGCAGTTTAACTGTCTAGCCAATCAGCGTGTGCACAATGTGTACAACACCACATCCACCCCATCGTCCCTCCCCCTTAATTGCCTAGCCAATCAGGGTGAAGACCAACACATGCAACCCTTCCGCCATCCCCCTCTCCCCCGTATAGTATATAAAGGGCTGCACTTCAGCAGTCTTTTTGTGGCGTGGGAGGGAGAGGGAAACTGTAGAGGAACTGAGCTGCTGAATAATGCTGTTAAAATCAAATATATTACACAGAGCAGCAGGGCCAGGAGGTGCCTAGGAGGAGGACAGCAGTAGACTCTAAGGAGGAGGTCCAGCTGGTGGAGGAGGCGGCAGGGGGGCCTGTCAGGCAGCGCCAGCGCCAGGCACACGCTCCGTGGAGGTCTGCAGTGTGGGCCCACTCCTCCCAGCCCCAGGGAATTTCCCACACTGGATGTCTTTAGACATAATGCTGTTCAGTGTTCTGTAACACAGTGTTCTACCGTTACAGTGTTTAGACAGACCGCCAACAGTGTTCACCCCAAACACCGGAAGTGAACACCTGCCAGGTCTTGACAGTTTAATCAGTGTCTGGGGTGAATACTGTTGATGGTATGTCTAAACACTGTAATGGTAGGACACCGTGGTGCTATTAATTATTATTATTATTATTATTATTATTATTATAAACATTTGTATAGCGCCAGCTGTGTACCTGGCGCTTTACAGAACAATAAGACAGACGTGATCCCTGCCTACGGCTTACAATCTAATAGACAAAGATGGGGGAGACAAGGAGAGGGGACATAGGGAGAGACCAGGGACAGCATTATGTCTAAAGACACCCACTGTGGCTCTGTGCCCTGCACTGCAACAAGGAGGGGTGGGGTGGGACTGGGAGACAGAGCAGTACCTCCGCCCTCCGCAGCCACCTTCAGCGGGCCCATGGGATTGGCCTGGCTGAGGAAAGGGGGAGAGCTCAAGCAGGTGGCAGGTAGCAGGGCCAGTGAGGGGGGCAAGCGGTGCCTGCCAGGAGGAGAAGGAGGTGCCCCTCATCATCCTGCTCCTCCTCAGCAGCAGAGGTAGAGGCTGGCCCTGCGCAGACTGAGGAGGAGTTGACCCTGCCCCCAGAGCTGCATGGCCTGACCCGTGCCATCAAGTCTGGGCATGAAGCTCTGGACCAGTTGTCCCAGGCATGTGACTCCTTAGTGGAGCAGTATAGTGCCCTGGGACGTAGTCAGATGGCAAACACGGCCTACTGAAGATACATGAGGCAGACATGGGAGGCCGACTGTGCATTCTGCCGGGCCCTGATGGAGCATGCTGGGGGTGAGGGAGGGAGAGATAGTCAGGTGCTTGGGTTGCTGGCAGGGAGGTGCCCCCACTGCCAGACCTCCCACCACTACCACCCAGGATTCTCCCCTATCCCAGGGTTCCCAAAAGGATACCTGCCCCTGCCAGGGACCCTGGTGAGGGGTCTTCTGCTGCTCCTGTGGCAGATGTCAGTGTTTCCTCTACCACCTCATCTGAGACTGTCAGACAGAAGAATTGATGACTGCAGGAATGAGGAGGGTTTTCTCCTTGCCCTCAGATGCTATCTCCTCTGACTTTGGGTTAGATTATGTAGGTAGTTCTTAACTTCTTAGTATTACCTTAGTTAAGGTAGGAGTAGTTAGATAGAATCAGATAGGTAGTTATAGTTAGGTACTGGTAGGCACTAGCAGGCTGTTATAGTTTGGTATAGTTGGGTAGGATAATAATAATAATAATAATAATAATAATAATAATTAATGGGCATATGTTTCTGGCCTCCAGCAACCTATTAATATATACAAAGTATCTAGCCAGGTCCCAGTGGTCTGGGCACCTCCTGGCTTACTTGAAGAGAAACAGTCTTTGGCTCTCTGTGAGCCTCTGTACTGGAAGATTTCACCTTTAGTTTCCACACTGTCTGATCAGTTGCTGGATCAGGGATCTCCAGTTGTCCAAGGAACTGGAGGCTTGCTCCCTGCAAGGCTTTATCAGATTGTTTTTAGTTCCTTCCCTTGTGCAGGGGGATGGGGGCTTGCTCCCTGCAATGCTTTCCCACAAGGTTCCTGGCTGGAATGGCTTAGTGGCCAATCATAGCCAACAACCTTCCTCCTTCAAGTCCCCAGTCTGACTGAGAAGACTAGCTCTGATACAGCTCCACCCTCTCTCAGGATTGGTTGGATCAAGCCTATCTGTCCCCTCAGAGTAATAGCACCTGTATAGATGACTAAGATAGCTGCCTCTTGATTACCCACCTGGGCATAATTAAGTTCATAGCTTTGGCTAGCAGCCTTTTCTTAGCAGCCTCTTGGCTGTATTTTAGCAGTTTAGTGGTTCCTTGCTGACTGTAACCAGGCCATCAACAGCATCCTAGCTATCCAATCTGCTACACCACCAAACCCATGGGGGCATGTGGCTGCTCCCTGTTTGTATGAAGATACCCAGAGAGACTGGGGTTTGGGCTGCTATGTAAAGAGAAGGGCTCTCAAAACTAGAATACCATACACTCCAAGATTTGACGGAGAAAAATAGGTACACTTCATGTCACGCATAAATTTGCATGTACTTATGAAAGTTTGTAATAGCCTACTGACTAATATTGCAGTTGAGTTAGAAACAGGATTTCTGTGGGAGAGACTCTGTGTACACATATGTTTCTATGTCCAGGATGGATGGTTCAAGTTACAACTCAGCCCGTTAAAAAGTCAGAATTCTCAAAAGATGTACATGGATTTCAGCACTAAAGTTTTAGCTTTAAAAACACTCAGAGGATCATAGATGGTACGTGGCAGCCCCTTTCAGCATGCTAAAGAATCATCTCACAAACACACTTACACACCTTCTAACTTCTTTAGTTTTCATCTTGATCCCAGATTCATCTCCTACCTAGGTGTTACCTTTCTTTGCCTGTGATATTGGTGCTTGCCCCAGGCTTTTTAAAGTGAAAAAGGTGCCACCGATTCTCCTCCCACCCACATCCCACAACCCAGCAAAGAATAACCATTACAGTAGCCAGGACTGTTAATCTTGCCTAGCTCTTTCACTGGCTGGACTGATGCTTGATTAAATGAGTTGCTCTGCCTGCTGAACTAAGTACAAACCTTACACCATTGGGAAGGCAGTACATGATAAAAAACCCATTACCATACCACAGCTAGAGGGCATGTAACAGGTAGGGTTGCCACTTTTTGTGGTTTGACCCCGAGACTCCCATTTTAGCTAGGGCTGCACCAAATAGTAAAAAATAATTGTGAGTATGTCTGAGTTTCCGAGGATTGGCTCCACGTGTTCGGCTGGTCCTCGACAACTCAGCTTAATACTTGATACTTGGTAAAATACTCAGAAAAATAAAACCGAGTACTGAGTATTTTCACAACTACATAGTTCCCTTATATAGGGCCAGGAAAAGCCCTGTATGTTGCAGGAAAAAACACCCCTCTTTACCCATCTGAGGATTTACCCGAGTAATCTGCTCCAAAATAGGGCTGAAACAAGAATCATTTTGATTCTTGACAGAATCTCGTGAGAATTGAGAACTCTTTGATTTATTCATTTATTTGCTAACAAATACAAAAGTTAAAAATACTATATAAATATAATAGAAAACATATATATAAAAGCATAAAACCATACAGTCCACTAGGGGGATGTTAAAGAATAAACAAAAGAACACCCCCCGCCCAACCCCCAAACCCCCACCCTACCTATCTCCCTCACTAAAAGCCTGGCAGAAGGTCTTACATTGGGTGTTTTTACACACACATTTCTCCTGGATGTTTGCAGTTACATCCTGAACTTTCTGTGTGTCTAAATCACTCACCCAGATCTCAAACATCCAGATCTTTGAACTTCTGCGTAGAACTACTCCCAGAACTGTTATGTAAAAAGTTCTCCTGGTAAACTGCTTTGCTCCAGGCAGCTGTGGTCACTTGGTTTCCATGGCAGCCTGTCACATCTACAGCTGTGGCTACTTTAGGCTGCCTCAGGGCAGTGTTTGTGTGAAGAATGCATCCAGGAACTGC
>QEPC01007937.1:67298-81778 GCA_003113815.1 Sphenodon punctatus
TTGTCCCCTCCCTCACTCTCCCTCATTTCTCCTGCTCACCTAACCGCCTTCGACCCTTCTCCCTCGCTGCCCCCCATGCCTGGAACTCCCTCCCTGCCCACATCCACCTTGCCTCCTCCCTCCGCTCCTTCAAATCCCTCCTCAAGACCCACCTTTTCCTTGCTGCCTTTCCCAATGCCTGCTAGTCTTTCCCCTTACTCTTACTGTCTGCCCTCCTCTGCAGACTGCTGCTACCAACCTCTTTGTATCCAAGCCAAGCATACGCACCTGAGACTTCGCATCCGCTTGAATGTTTGTTTGTCTTCTCCCATGTCTCTCCCACTGTCCCCTCTCCCTGTCTCCCCCACTTTGTCTTTTAGATTGTAAGCCACAGTCAGGGACCGCGTCTAGTTCTGTGTTCTGTACAGCACCAGGTCACACGACTGGCACGATATAAATGTCTAATAATAATAATAATAATAATAATAATAATAATAGTAATGAACTGGTCTGCAATGCTACAGAGGGCAGGACTAAAAATAATGGGCTTAAGTTACAGGAAGACAGATTTTAGATAAATATCAGGGAAAACTCCCTAACAGTAAGAGCCGTGTGGGAATGGAACAAGTTGCCTAGAGATTTGTAGGCTCTCCATCACTGGAGATTTTCAAAAAGAGGCTGGACAGCCATCTGTCAGGGATGATGCAGCTGTAGTCCTCCTACATCCAAGCAGTTGAGTCCTTTCCAACTCTATGATTTGATGGGTCTCTTTAACAAACTGAGATAGAGTCTCCCAGCCGCACGTTGTAATCCTCACCTCTGTTATGCCCTGAGTTGGAGGTACAAAGACTGTAAGGTCAGCCTCTGCCTGTGGCCCATATGACAGCATGGCCACCATCAGGAAAGTCACATGGGACAAACATTAAGGCAGGGACTTTGTCCCTCTGCTTCCTATTGGCAAATGAATTTCCTGGCAGCTGGAGTAGGTGATGCTGATTCCATTTGGGGGGCAGGGAAGGCAAATGGCAGGATCTGAAGGCTCAAGAGAGAGGAGCTGTACCCTTCTTCCTTACCCCTGCACAGTTTGAGTGCTTGCTACAGCGCTGCCTATTGCCATGTATAACTCCAGCTGCTACAGCCCTTCTATAACAGACATTGCTGGATCCTTGCCGAAGCTCCCACAAGCTGTCCCATTAGACTGTAGCAGTCCCAGCCTGGTTGTTCAAGAGGGCAAGGAGAGAGATTGCTAGGAAGCAGGAAAGTCCCTGAGAACCACTGCCAGGAGATTCCAGCATGCTCCAGGATTGGCTTCCCATGTGTGGTGTGGGATAGCTCAGACTGGATGAGCTGAATGACTCATCCAGCATGAGCTCGGGGAGCTGAACCAGTTCTAGGAGAAAAGGAGTACAGGATGTGCACCCGCACTTTTGCTAACACCCCCCCCCCCCCCCACACACACACACAGCATTGCTGGAATAATCTGGTGTCCATCACCTAAGGAGCAGGCCAAGAATTTGGAGATTTTATCACTTACACAAAAGGGGTGGGGGAACAAAAATGTTGTTCAGCACTTTTAAGGTTTCTGCAAAGAAGATTTCTAAACAACAATTTTTTCTGATACGTTGGTTGTTTAAAACTTTGCAGTTTTAGGCCACCACAATGCCCGTTTTTTCCACATTTGCTTACCATGAACTGAAAAATGAGAGAAAAATCTAAAAAAAAAAGGGGATAGGGTGGGTTGTTGGGGTTTTTTTTTCCCCAAAAAGTATTTCCGAAAACCCCCAGTTTGTATTACAAGAAAAACTGATCTGAAACTTTTGCCCAGCTGCAGTTTTAGACCTGTCTCCCCAACTCCTTCAGTGGGATTCTGCAGGGTGAAGTAGAGTACCCTCTCTTGGGTTACTCTTGGGGTGAGGACGTTGCTGATAGCTTCTGAAAAAAACAGACTCTGGCTGTTTTTACACAAGCATTAAATCAAATTAATTGGCTTTTAATTCAAACTAATGTGACTGTGGGAACACTGGAGTCGGAATAGTGACCCCAAATTCAAGATTTAACGCGAGGTCTGGAAACCTAATTTGAGGATTTTAATTGAATTTGCATAAAGCTGAGTCTGAATTAGTGATCATGTAAACATTTAATTTGCACTAACTCTATAATGCCACAGAGTGCTGCAGATAGACCTGCTTCCTCTCTAGCCGCCCATCTCTCTATGGGATCCCAGCCGTCTCTGTGTGGCATGCTGAATTTGCAGCTCAAAGCAGGCACTGTAGCACACACAGAGGTGTGCACCAGGGACCCATGTCATTTTCATTTTTGTTTTCATTATTTAAATCTTTTGTTTTCATTTTCATAAATATCAAATTGTCGTTTTCGTTTTTGCTTTCATTTTCGTTTTCTGTTGGTTTCAATGGGAAACATATTTTCGGCTGTTCCCATTTTTGTTTTTCACTATATTTGGCTGTAACTTGGAGTTAATGTACCTCAAATGGAAGGCATTAGGTGTACCAGATTCCAAAAAGATTGAATATAGGAATCCAATTTTAGAAGCAGTTGAATTATTTTATTTTGCAAAAATCTTCATATACATTCTTAGCTGTAACTTCTTTGCCTCACATTTTATGTAGATGACACTTGGCACATGTATACCCCTTCTCATTTTTACTATTTATGCCAACTTTCAGAAGGATTGAATAAAGGGTCCTAGTGGTATAAGCAATTAACATATAACTATATGTCTGACTATAACAACTTTGTAGTCCAACCAGTGTACATGAAATTTTGAAGGGCTGTATATCACACTTTTTCGATTATATTTGCCAAATATCTGAAAGATGTGATAAAGGGTCCCAATTCTATATGCCTGCACAGCATATGCAGAGAAGGAGCCCATGCCAGGGATTCTCTTACATGTCATAGTGGTATAAGATCGGCTTGTGATGCCAACTGGCCAGCAGAAAGGTCAACCAAATATTGTCAGGTGATGGGGTGCAAGGGGGCGATGGCCAGTAAGGGCAACCAGGAGGGGCTACAATGGGAGGGAACCATGTGACCAGAGGAACAAAGGGGAGCTATGATACAGACTGGATGGAACTTACTATCAGGCTACGGAACATGGGGCCAAGGAAAGGGGAGAAGAGAAGAACAGATAGGAGGGGAATGGGTTGAAGGGAATAGGGGATGTCCCACGGAGCAAACAAGGAAACCTCTCAGCCGTTCTCCAATCTCCAGGAGACTAAATACTCAGCATGAATGCCAGACAAGCTGGTCTATGAATGCTGATGGCTCATCATTGAGGTCAAGGGACAAGGGGTTGGGGAACAAGAGACAGGGAACTGGGGCAGCAATGGAGAACTGGAGACAAGGGGCTAGGGAACCCAAGCTGGGGGAGCAACAGGGAACTAGGAGAGCAATGAGGAACTAAGGGAGCAATGAGGAACCAAAGACAAGGAATTAAGGGAACCAGAGCTGGGGGGAGCAATGGGGAACTAGGGGAGCAACAGAGAGCTAAGGGAGCAATGGGGAACAAGAGACAAGGGATTAGGGGTACAAGAGCTGGGGGAGCAACAGGAAACTAGGGGAGCAACAGAGAACTAAGGGAGCAACAGAGAACAAGAGACAAGAGATTAAGGGAACCAGAGCTGGGGGAGCAATAGAGAACTAGAGAACAAGAGACAAGGGATTAAGGGAAGCAGAGCTGGGGGAGCAACAGGGAACTAGGGGAGCAACAAGGAGCTAAGAGGGCAACACGGAACAAGAGACAAGGGATTAAGGGAACCAGAGCTGGGGGAGCAACAAGGAACTAAGGGGGCAACAGGGAACAAGAGACAAGGGATTAAGGGAACCAGAGCTGGGGGAGCAACAGGGAACTAGGGGAGCAACAAGGAGTTAAGGGGGCAACAGGGAACAAGAGATAAGGGATTAAGGGAACCAGAGCTGGGGGAGCAACAAGGAACTAGGGGAGCAACAAGGAACTAAGGGGGCAACAGGGAACAAGGTAAGAAACTGCTAATGAGAAACAGGTGGACAGGAATCAAGATGGCAAGACAATAAGAGCTACCAGAAAGGGAAAGGGGAGAACAGAGCCAGAGGGGGCTAGACAAGAAATAGGCCAAAGAGCTGTAGACCAAAAGGCTAGAAAACAGCTAGAAGGAAGACAGTAGGCAGACAGGATCACAGTCACAAGTGTATGTCCCACAGCTTGCAACTGTTCCCATCAGGCCTTTTATCATGCTGGGAGCCAATGAGGAATCCAGGGGGGAGGAGTCAAGCAAGGCAAGTCACCAGGCATAAAGGGGGAATATTATTACTGGCAGGGGCTGTGGGTGCCACCGTCCACTTCACCACTGACCTGTGGTCGAGCAGAAACGTGCTGCACGCCTACCTGGCAGTGATGGCACACTGGCGATAGGACCCAGAGGCAGCATTTGGGAGTGGCAGGAGGGGTCCCGAAGCAGGGTATAGGTGGGCCCTGCTTCAGGTGGAAGTCATAGATGCTGCAGCCCCCACACGTCTCGGAACATCGAGGCAGCCCTGACCACCATGGTGAGGGAGTTGGTCACGCCAGGCACACCCTTCACCAAGGGGTGCATGGTGACGCACAATGCATCCAACATATTGAGGGCAGTCTGCGAGGGGGGCTTCATCAACATCCCTTGCGCCACACACACCCTTCACCTGGTGGTCAGGGATGCTCTGGGTTTCAGTGAAAAGGGGATCAGGGAAGGCACCCTTAGCTCCCTGATTGAGCAGGGGAGGAAGCTGGCTGGTCTCTTTAACTGGAGCATGAAGGGCAGTGAAGTCCTCTGGGTGAAGCAGACAGAGCAAGGCTCCCCAGTGCACCAGATGGTGCAGGATGTGTCCACCAGGTGGAATTCCATGTTCCTGATGCTTGAGCAGCTTCTTGAGTCTTGCATCAGGTTCAACTGGTGACGGACAGCGGAGCATCTCCAGGGTACAATGGGGAAGAATGGGAGATCCTGACTCACACGGTATTTGTTCTGAGACTATTCCTGGCCGTGATGGAGGCCATCAGCTCCTCTTCAGCCACCATCAGCCAGGTGACCCCTCTGGTCCATTGTCTCCTCAGGAGGCCGGAGGAGATTCTCCAGGGGCAGGATTGTGGCCCTCAGGGCTAGAAGCTGGTGGCTGAGGTGGTTGCCCTGGAGTGGCAGCTGAAATCAGGGCTGAAGGCGCAGTTCTATGAACTCCTGCTGCGGGAGAAATATGCGCTGGCAACCATGCTGGACCCCAGGGTCAAGGGCAGCATGGCACACCAGACACCACTCTATGGCCACTGGAAGGGTGACCTGGTGGACAGGGTCCAGCAGGCATAGAGGGATCTGGAGAGTGCACGGCAGCAGAAGCAGGACACCCCTGGGGATGGTAGGAGTGGGAGTAGTCACCCCTTTCAGCCAGTAGGGTCTATTTTTGCCCCCAGTCCTAGCAGCAGCAGCACCAGCAGCAGTCTAAGCAGAAGCAGCCCCCCTATTTCTTCTGGATGACGTGGATGGACAGCCCTCCCTGCCTGGAACGTAGGTCCCAGAACCCTGAGGGTGGGTCCTGGGGCTGGAGTGGCTGTTACATGATGCTGTGGAACGATGGCTCTCTGTGATCGGAATGACGGCCCCAGAACCCTGATGGTGGGTTCTGGGGCTGGAGTGACAACTTCTGGATGATGTGGATGGACAGCCCTTCCTGTCTGGAAGGTAGGCCCCACCTCACCTCATCACCACCCTGGAGGGCCATGAGAGGGACAGGCACTAAGCACTTCTCCCTTCCCACAGATGGAACATGCCCCGCAAAGGGGTCATACCTCCCGCAACCCATCACGCTCCATGACACACATACCCTCTGTCCCATGCATGGAGGTGGATGGGGCACTGTTGCTGCCAGTGCCCAGGAGCCATCCGCCAGCGCAGCTGTCCCCTGTACAGGGGATTAGCTGGATCGCGCTCATTGTGTACACTTTGACAGTGTCAACAATTCATTTTATAGTGTAGACATCTATATAGAATCAGTTCTGTATAATGCAATTCTGTGTGAAAGGACAGAGTTAAAACAGTTTGAAAAAAATTGTTTGTCATCAAATTACGATAATAAATCAATGCTTAATTTTAAAAATTGATTGTTTAGTTAGTGATAAATATTAAGAAAAGTATGTATGGCAAGAAATTAAGTACATATCTTAAGTTTATGCTGATGGTAAATTATGAAATATAGATAGAAAATCTTGAAATGATTTCCATGCTTTTGAGCATATAATTTTTGTTGTAGTACATGTTGTTAAATGCTTTTTGAACAGCAATAATTTTCATGGGTTTTAAAAGTTAAGTTAGGGGCAAATGTATGTTTTAGAATGTTGGTTTTTTTAGTTTGGAAATGGTCCTATCTTTAATGGTCTTTGAAGCCAAAGGTTTTTGTTTGGAAAATTTCCAAGTTGTTTGTATAAGATTAACAGACATGGAAATTTGAAAACATAAGAGATATAGTAATATGATATGCTGAGATGTGGATATAGAGGAAGGATTAACATTGATTGTAAAAAAATAATAGCAAATTAATATAAAAGAAAAACACAAGACTAGAGTTACTGTTAAGATGTGATTAATATAGTAATGAGAATGTAAAAAGTTATCACATGTCAGTTATATGATATGTTCACATGTGGATACACAGTAAGGAAGGATAGAAAGAGAAAACCCCTGTAGCCATTTTCCCAGAGGACTAACCACAGTCCAAAGCTGGGGTGGGAGGGCAGATCCTCCTGTCATGTGAAAACAGGAGAAATACATGCAGGCCACTTCATGAATTTTAATTCCCAAAGACTTCTGTTGGGAAGAGACCACTGGGGCCGGGGAAGAGGAGAATAAGGAGGGAACATTAACTTGTACACAACACATGGGAGGTGTCCCCATCCATCTTCCCCCTCTATTTTTAATTTATACCCCTGGTAGACTCCTATTAATTCCCCATCTTTGACCTTCCCCCACGTCACATAAGTAGCTGGCTATATGGCAGCAAATCCAGGGGTGGAAGAATGGTAATTCTGCCTAATGAGTAATTTCTAAATGGTAAATAGTAAATACAGTAGCAATCAGTTTACCACAGAAAGAGACTGTGGTCACTGCATTCAGCATCGTAAATATATGCCATAAATCCAACCATCACAGGTGTTTTCTAGAGTGTATGCATACCAATCTCTGTGATTCTTGTCAATTTCATATCTAGAAATGTGTGGCAAACTGACAAAGAGGGATCCAAGTCTGACAACTACATTCTCAGACTGTAGTCAATACATTGTGTCATGTAATGATATACTATTATGCATGCATAGAAACACTGTGTCAGTATAGGACATAATTAGCAAATACAGGTTTTAGAAAATGCACTTAAGAGAGAGAGAGATCAGGTAGCCAACTCGAAAAGTTGATGTAAACCTTGAAAAATTGAGAATTATCACCATCTCCAGGTCATGGGGGCAGTGTGTGTGACAGGTCCTACTTCTTTCTAGTGGGGTGCCAAAACCATCTTTAGGGCCCTGTGGAGGCTGTCCCCAAATTTTATCTTTGCCCTGGACTCTACAAATTCTAAGGCCAGTCATGCCTGTGCCATCCTCAATAACAAGAATTTGCATAGGAATTCTGTCTACAACAAAGTCTGACAAGAAACTGGAGTAAATGTAATGAGTTCAGCTTGTGAGGCAGCTCTGTAATTGTAACAAATACAGTCTGGGGTCTGGGGTCTGGCTGACCAAAAATTTCTTCTTGATTTAGATGGTAAATAATAAAGTTCTGAGGTAAAGGGAATTTTGGTGATGGGTACTAGATGCAGGCCAAAATCTTGGTGAATGTGGTGTGTTTC
Organism: Sphenodon punctatus; assembly: GCA_003113815.1. Taxonomy (NCBI): domain Eukaryota; kingdom Metazoa; phylum Chordata; class Lepidosauria; order Sphenodontia; family Sphenodontidae; genus Sphenodon; species Sphenodon punctatus. The sequence goes on from QEPC01007937.1 coordinate 75,141, forward strand.
TGGTATAGTTCCCTAGAAATGGCAACTCTTGGATTGTATTGGGACCTGGAGAAGAACTGTGCACTAAACTCTGAAGCAACCTTTGAGATTGAAAGCTCTTTGGCACAGGACTGCTATTTCCTATAGTGCCTATCTTAACGGGAATCCTTTCTGGTCAGCCTTCAGTTGCTAAAGTTAGAGGACTGTCTTCTGCTCTTCCACTGAATATTTCCTCTCAAAACCGTGGGATTACACAGCTGAGGGCTAAATCCAGGGATGCCTGATTCAAAGTCCCCCAGGTGGTGACAATGGGGAGGGTGTTCTCGATGGCCGCTCCTAGGCTGTGGAATACCCGCCCGTTAGAGGCCCACCTAGACCCGAACCTCCCTTCTTTCTTAAGACAATGTAAGATCTGGCTGTTCTGCCAGGCCTTTGGGGAGGGGGAGGGGTAAGGGGTTTAGTTTTGCCCTTTAAAAATGTATTTTATGGATTTTATGAGTTTTAACAAGTGTTACTTTAAAAAAAATGTATTACTGTTGTAAGCCACCCTGAGCTGCCATTGTGTGCAGGAAGGTGCAGGATATAAATGTGTAGAAAGAAATAATTTAAATTAAATAAATAAATAAATAAACAAAAACTTCACAGCAGCGTCCAACTTCCAGAAATAAGGGCATCATTGATTTACACTAGTTAAACTAGATGAATCATCAACCCTTTCTTGGCAAAGCTACTAAATTTCACACAAGACAATCTGTTTCTGTACCCTTACCCCGCAGCAACTTCACAATGCTGTGTGTGTAAAGCAAAGCTACAAGGGGTAAAGTTTGCAAAAAGGCACCCTAGCTAGCAAGGAGACCCCCTGAATACAGAAAGCAGGCCTGGGGGAGGGGGTGGTAGTCAACAAGCAGCACTGGAAACAAAGTTAGTTGCAACAGATCATACCCCCTGCTTGATCCCAAGTACGTTTTCATAAGGGATGTGCGAACGCGGTTTGGAAGTTTGGGGTTTGGCCCAAACTCAGGGTGTTTGGCCCCTTCATGAACACCCTGAATCTAAACTGCCCCCCACCCAAAGCTGCTGAACAAATTTTGGGTTCTGAACCCGTTTGGGCGGGGGCAGGGAGGAATCTGGTTTTCCCTCCCCCCTCCAGGCTGCATAGCTGGAAGGGGTACTGGGGAGCACCTCCCGCCCCCCTTCCCAGCCTCGTAAAAAAAAATTTTAACCCCCCCACCCCAGGGATCGCCCTACTTCTGGGGCTCCGGCGATGGTGGGTCCGGCAGCGGGTCCGGCGGTGCTCTGGAGCTCTTCAGAGCATTGGGCATGGTGCTGGTGAGGGTGGTTAATGCGTCCTTGAAGCAGGGGAAGTTGTCGCCCAGCCTCAAGGAGGCTCTGGTGCACTTCCTGCTGAAGAAACCATCATTGGACGTGGACGCACTCACCAGCTACTGACCTGTCTTGAACCTTCCCTTCTTAGGGAAGGTTATTGAGTGGGCAGTGGCGATCCATCTCCTGGCGCATCTAGATGGCATCGGTTTCCTGGACCCCTTTCAATCTGGGTTCCGCCCTGGCTATGGCACCGAGATGGCGTTGATGGCCTTGGTCGACGATCTCCACCAGGAGATGGATGCAGTATGTTCGACATTTCTCATCCTGCTAGATCTCTGAACTGCTTTTGGCACCGTGGACCATAGGCTGATGTTGAGATGACTGCATGAGCTGGGGGGTCTGGACGGGAGTGTTCTTGAATGGTTCTGCTCATTCCTCTCAGGGAGAAGCCAGTGGGTGATGTTGGGGGCTGAGACATCTTGCCCCCATGCTTTATCCTGTGGCATTCTGCAGGTTTCCATTCTGTCTCCATTGTTGTTCAATGTATATATGCAGCCCTTGGGGGAGGTCGTGAGGGGGTTTGGGGTGCGGTGTCACCAATATGCTGATGATACTCAGCTGTACCTCTCTTTTTCAACTGACCCAGACCCTGCTGTCTAGGTGCTATCCCAGTGTCTGGAGGCTGTGGAGAAGTGGATGTGGCAGAGCAGACTGATGCTTACCCCCAACAAGACGGAGATGATGTTGGTGGGGAGAGCGAGGGAGGTGTTGCCCACCCGATTGAGGGGGTTCTCCCTCCTATAGCTCAGCAGGTTCGGAGTATGTGGGTGGTATTGGACGCAGATCTCCACCTGGAGCAACAGGTGGAGGTAGTGGCGAAGGCCACTTTCCGCCAGTTGTATCTGGTGCGAAGGCTGTGTCCGTATGTCTCTGGCCCAGACCTGGCCTCCCTCATCCATGCCTTCATCACCTCCAGGCTGGAATACTGCAATGCACTCTACGTGGGGCTGCCCTTGTTCCTGGTTTGGAGGCTGCATCTCTTGCAGAATACGGTGGCCCATCTCCTTTCGAGGATAGGTCATAGGGAGCACTTAACACTCTGCACTGGTTGCCAATAGTGAGCCGAGCCAGGTTCATGGTTCTGGTATTGATCTATAAGGCCCTTCATGGTCTGGGCCCCTCATACCTCAGGGACTGCCTCGCCCTCTGCGCCCCAGAGCGGCTCCTTCGGTCTTCCAGGGTGCCTTCTTGGAGGTCCCCCGTGTTAAACGGGGGGCTACAATGGAAAGCGCATTCTCGGTGGCCACACCGCGCCTTTGGAACTCCCTCCCAGAGGAAGTTCACCTGGCCCCAAGCCTTTTAGCATTCCGGCGAATTTGCAAAACCTGGCTGTTCGCCCAGGCCTTTGGGGAGGAGGGGAAGGGGGGTTAGGGGTTTTTATTCCTCATCACCCTTATTTATTTATTGTATTATTTATTATGTTTCTTGGTCCTGTTTTAATTGTTGTACTTTATGAGTGTTTTAAAATATTTTATNAGAGAGAGAGAGAGAGAGAGAGAGAGAGAGAGAGAGATTGAGATTGTAAGCTGTCCCAAGCTGTTTCAGGAAGGGTGGGGTATAAATGTAATTAAATAAAAATTAAAAAAAATAATAAAATAAATACTAGGCCTTCTGGGTCAAACTGGAAGGCCTAGTAGCAACCTGAAGCACTCCGGAGCAATGCTGCTGTCGAACCCACTGCCACTGCTGCCGCTAGACCCGGGGGTGGAGCCCCAGCACCACCAGATAGGTTGGGTTTGGGGTCTGGTGGTAGCGGTGGTGCCGGCAGCAGTGGCGTCTGGTGGGTCCAGCGGTGGCAGCACTCCAGAGCGCTTCAGGCCACTACTAGGCCTTCAGGTTTGACCCAGAAGGCCTAGTAGCAGCCTGAAGCACTCCAGAGAACTGCTGCCACCGGACCCACTGCCGCTCGACCCAGGGCCAGAGCCCCAGGACCACTAGGTAGGGAAATCCCTGGGGTGGGGGGGGGAGGTGCTCCTCGGTGCCCCTTCCACCTGCGCAGCCTGGAGGGGGGAGGGGGAGGGAAAACCACCACCCCGCCAAAATGGATTCAGCCCCCCCAACCCGTTCGGGCCTAACCCCAAACGGGCCAAACACCGAACCCCCTGGTGTTCACACATGCCTACTTTTCATGTCAGACACTCCCCCCAGCACTCTCACCTTTGTAGCCTGCCTTTTTGAGCTGGTCTCCATACACTCCCACCCATGGCCAACCAAACCTGCTTGCCTGGTGATGCTGGGTATGAAATGGCATCTCTGCTGACAGAGTTGCCCCTGGGACAGAGAGAGGGATAGCCCCCGAAGCTGTGGCAGCCCCCCTCTCTTTCCCTAGCACCAGTCCCTGAACACACACACACCCATGGGCTCTATCCATGTGCTCACCTCACTCCTGCTGAACTTGCAGGCAGATGGGGATGTTATTCTTCCAGCCCGGCCTCACTCTTGTCTCCCCCATACTTAGTGTCTGTCTGTCTGTCCCTCACACTCACACAAACTACCTGCCCCCACTCACTGTGTCTCACACACTCCCTTTATTGTTATTATTATTATTATTATTATTATTATTATTATTATTATTATTATTATTTGTACAGCGCAAGCTGTGTACCTGGCGCTTTACAGAACAATGAGATAGGCTTGGTCCCTGCCTACTGCTTACAATCTAATAGACTCGGAGGGGAAAGACAAGAAGAGGGAACATAGGGAGAGACAAGGGATAAAAATATTCAAGCGGATGTGACGTCTCAGGTGCACGTGCTTGGCCTGGTTGCAAGCAACCAAGGATCAGTTCCTACTACTGCTTCTGCCACCACCCCCAACAACAACACTGTTGCCGCCACCACCACTATTTTCAGCCTCTGAGGGGAGGCTGTAGTCTTTTTAAAAAGACTGCATAATGCCGCGTGAGCACACATGGTGGCTGTTGCCATCTTTCTATCACTATGTGTGCATGCTGGGAAATGTACTCCCAGCATGCCCAGACAGAAAACATGACAGGAGGGGGATGATCCCTCTCAAGCCACTTGCCCATGCTACTAGGGCCAGTGATTCTTCCAGCGGGGAATCTCCCTGCTGGGAAACTTACGCTGAGCTCCACACATGGGCGTGGGGCCGAAAGGGTCATCAGCTGCATCCAGTGGCTTTTTTTCCTCCAAATGTCAGGGCTTGAAATCCAGCCCTGACATTCAGAGGAAAAAAGCCACTGGATGTGGCTGATGACACTTTCAGCCCCACCCCACATGCTGAGCTCAGCTTAAGTTTCCCAGTGGGGAGAACCGCCGGTCCAGTAATGGGCAAATGGCCTCAGTCTGTGCCTGCTGCCCCAAAGAGATGGTGCTCTGCTGAGACCTCCACTCCAAGGTCTTGCCAGAGATGGGGGTAAGTCAAAGGAAAAAACAAAGAGCCTGTAGCTGGCTCCAGCCTCAGGTAGCAGGCTTCCTGTAGGTGCATTGCACTGGGGACCCTGACCTTAGCCTGCCCTGATGGTTTACCCTTGGATCTGTGCATCGGTAGCTATCTCTGGAAGGTCTTTGGGCAAAACAAGCCTCTGAGCCCTGGCAGGCTGAAGGGTCAGGTAGGAGCTCAGCCTTGTGGCAGGTCTGGATTCACAGGGTCCATGACCCAGGGTCACTGTTCTAAGGGAGTTAGGAGGGTGTTTCAGATGGCAAATTGATGAGGCAGGACCCTGTGCCCCCTAGTTCTTCCAGTAACTGTCAGGACATCAGCAGGCTGCAGTATGACAAAATCAGCACAGCATGCATCTCAGCAGATTGTAAGCCCTAGGGCAGGGACCGTGTCTATTCTATTATTTTGTAAAGCACCAGGTACGTTGCTTGAGCTATATAAATGCTTGATAATAATAATAATAAAAATAATAATAATAATTAATGGAATTTCAATAGGGTTGAACTGCAGTTACTACACCTTAATCCAGCCTTAACAGTTGGCGGGAGTGGGCCTCCATAGGCGCAAAGGCCAGTGTTCACTGTATTTTCTCCATTGGAGACAATGAGGAAATTGCCGTGGATGCAGGTCCCTGGTGCTGGGGCACTGATAGCTTCCATTGACACTGGATGGAGCTGGGCATCCAGCACAGCCGAAAAAAGGTCCTGCCTGCATCAACAAGGGTGGCAAAAAGAGAGAAAGAGCTGGATTCATCAAAACAGCCAGGGGATTCTGGCAGCCAGTCACAGGAAATAACCCCCTTCAGTGTGTCTATAGTCCCCACTGGCACCTCCAGCCCTTACAAATCAGGCAAGGGGCTTGCATTAGCTTGGCATACAGGTACTGAGCTGCTGCCAAGGAACTACTTCTAAGCCCAGTTGTCTGGCACTTAGCAGAACAAGTTTGCCATTGTGATTATTATAAAGCTAGTGTGAGAGACACCAAATCAAGCCTGTGTGTGTATTGTTTGTTTCCTGTCCATGCAGGTAGCCAGGGTAAAGCTGGGTGAAAATCCCAGCGACATGTCACTGTGGAGAGTTTCCACTGGCCTGTCTGGGATTCAATGGCACAGGCCAGGAGAGCCAGGCATGCTAGTTTTAAAGGCCAGCTGGCCGGAAACCAGGAAACAAGCAGAGACAGGCAGCTGGGGGACAGCAAGGAGACAGGAACAAGGCCAGCACAAATGCAGGAACCCCTGCTCTGACATAAGACAAAGGTAAATTTAATGTTACTGAAAACCCCTTGGTGAATAATAGTTTTATTGGGGACAATTCCTTGAGGAGTCCAGCCCCACTAGAATGCATGCCCTACAGATAAACCCTGCTGAGGCAGAGAAGTGTTCTTGCCTGAGGAAGTGATCCCTGGCCACAGGCTTTGCTGCTAAAATGGGGTCACCGTGTGTCTGGCATCAGTGTGCCTGGCAGCTTCTGATATACACTGTCTGCTGCTTCCATCTAGTTCTTGTCGACGCACCCAATGAGACACAGAGACTTACGTGGTGTAAAACTGGCCGCACTCTTTATTAAATCGTCAAGTTGTAGGCAGGTGGGGAATTGCACCTTGCAATCGGGTCCAATATGCCATTTAACTCAGATAACTTATTAACTTGGGTACTGCCCGGACGTGCCTTGCGTTGACAGTATCCTAAAACAAGTCTCCTCCCCTCTTTCGACAGGGCAAGGCCGAAAGGGGGGGACTAACCCACTGTGGGTTTTGAGTAAGAAGTGAAGCGTCCACCAGGTCCGAAGACAGCGCATGTCCCTGCAGATGCTGGTTAAAACACCACTCCCAGGGAGCGTGATCACAGTGCATGCTGTGCCCATCATTACACC
>QEPC01007937.1:110534-140737 GCA_003113815.1 Sphenodon punctatus
CCATGAGCAGAATGACAGGCCCCAAAACCCCGAGGGTGGGTCCTGGGGCTAGAGTGGCATCTTCAAGATATTGGGACAGCCCTCCCTGCCAGTAACGTAGGCCCCAGAACCCTGACGGTAGGTCCTGGAACTGGAGTGGCTGTTTCTTGATGTTGTTGAATGATGGCTCTCTGCGAGCAGAATGACGGCCCCAGAACCCCAAGGGTGGGTCCTAGGCTAGAGTGGCAGCTTCTAGATATTGGACAGCCCTCTCTGCCTGTAACATATGCCACAGAACCCTGACGGTAGGTCCTGGGGCTGGAGTGGCTATTTCTTGATGCTGTTGAATGATGGCTCTCTGCGAGCAGAACGACTGGCCCAAAAACCCTACGGGTGGGTCCTGGGGCTAGAGTGGCAGCTTCTAGACATTGGACATCCCTCCCTGCCAGTAACATAGACCCCAGAACCCTGACAGCGGGTCCCGGGGCTGGAGTGGCTGCTTCTTTAGACAGTGGAATGATGGGTCTCTGCGAGAGGAATGACGGGCCCAAAAACCCTGAGGGGGGGTCCTGGGGCTAGAGTGGCAGCTTCTAGATCTTGGACAGCCCTCCATGCCATTAGCATAGGCCCCATAGCCCTGACGGCGGGTACCAAGGCTGGAGTGGCTGTTTCTTGATGCCATGAAATGACAGGCCTCAGAACCCTGATGGCGGGACCTGGGACTGGAGTAGCTGTTTCTCGATGCCATGGAATGACAGTACCCCATGAGCAGAATGACATGCCTATAAACCCTGAGTGTGGGGTCTTGGGATTAGAGTGTCAGCTTCTAGATATTGGACAGTCCTCCCTGCCTGTAACGTATGCCCCAGAACCCTGACGGCGGGTACTGGGGCAGGAGTAGCTGTTTCTTGATGCCATGGAATGACATGGCGTTCCATGTCAAGAGAGCATTCTTGGTTGCTGCCCCCACGTAGTGGAACTCCTTCCCCCAGGAGGTTCACTTTAGCCCGAACCTAGCTATCTTTTGGAGGTGTTACAATTTTTTTTTATTTGGAAAGACATTTGGCAGGCAGGGATAGGTGGGGTTTGCTTGGGTTTTTGGGTAGGGTTGTGGGGGGATGAGAGTTGATGGAGAGGGTTGGAAGGTAGGGGTGTTTAGGGGTTTTAAATAGTTTTTTTATGTTTATATGTGTTTATATGTTTTATACTTTTTATATTTTTGTAAGCTGCCCCGAGCCCTTGTGGGAAGGGCGGGGTAAAAATTTAATTAATAAATAAATAATTTTTAAAAAAACAACAACAAAAAACAGCACCTCGAATTGTTCCCAGAAATCTATTGGCAGCCAGTGCAGACTCTGGAGCACTGGTGTAATGTGCTCCTGGCGAACCACCCCCGACAGAATGTGGGCCGCTGCATTCTGCACCAGCTGCAGCTTCCAAACTGTTATCAAGGGCAGTCCCATGAAGAGCGCATTGCAATGAGGTTATGAAGGCATGGATGATGGTGGCGAAATCCAAGTGGTCAAGGGAGGGGTGGGTAGGTGGGTTAGGGTGGGTTTTATCTATAACCAGAAATTTAATATTTATTAATGTTTTTATGTATTTTTGTGATATTGATTATTTTATTTGTACATTTGTATTTATATGATTGATCTGTATGCCACTCTTGGTCACCAGAGGTGAGAGGGGTGGGATAACAAATGAAATGAAATGAACTGAAATAATGAAATAAATAAATAAGTCTGATTTTAAAAGGTTGCAACCTTCTCACCAAATGAAGTTGGTGAAAATCGAAACACACTCCTGCAGCAGCAACCTGGGTAACCACAAGAGCCTTGATCCCATCAATGGGCGGGGGGGAGGTCCTGTCCCTCTGCCTCCTAGGTCTCACAGCTGGCCAACCATCATCACCTCGGTCTTATCTGGATTCAGCCTCAATTGACACATGTGCATCCAGTCCCCAGCAGCAGACAGGCACCAAGACTGCAGGGCCTGACTCAGATAAAAAAGAGAGAGAGAGCTGGGTGTCACTCCAAATCTCCTAACAATCTCCCCCAAGTAGGGGTGTGAATTTTGTTTTAGTTATTATGATAACAAAAATAAAAAATATGATTTTAATTTTCATTATTGTAATAACAAAAACAACAAATAATAATAATGAAAACAAAAATGAAAATGAAATTTTGTTTTTTAAATAATCGGGAAAAACTGAAAAATGTATTTCCAGCTATCACTTTCTTGTTTTTTATTCTATTCTAATGTACCCCCTTGTACCCCCAATGGAGGGCACTATGCGTACAAAATTTTGAAAAGATTGGATAAAGGTGATCAATTCTAGAAGCAATTGAATGTTATGATTTTAAGAAAAGTTCCATACACATTCCTGGCTACAACTTTTTTATTGTCCATCCAATTTGGATGACACCTGGCAAGGTTATGTCCCTCCACAATTTTACCAATCCTACCAAATTTCAGAAAGATTGGATAAAGTGTCCTGATGTTATAAGCTATTAACTTGAACATACATTTCCAGCTGCATGCTTCCAGCTTGACAGGACCAATCGGTGGTGTCTTCGAGGCGGGCATAGGGGGAGGCCCTCAGACAGGCATAGAAGAGACATAACTGGGACTTTGGGGATAGCATCCCAGCAATCAGGAGACATAGTTTACACATCCAGGCTGGCCAATTATCATCACAATCACATCCTGCAGAACTGAAACAGAGGACATAAGAGAATCTCTATTGGCTCTTTCCTAAACAGATGCTTCTGACTTCCCAGTAACAAGTGGTGGAGAGAAGTTGGGATGGTTGCAGAACAGAATGAGGATATTAGGTTGACCTTTCTGCTGGCCAATTGGCATCACAAACCGACCTTATGCCACAATGACACATAAGAGAATCCCTGGCATAAGCTCCATCTCTGCATATGCTGTGCAAGTATATAAAATTGGGACCCTTTATCACATCTTTTTATATTTGGCAGAGATGATCGTGAAAGTGTGGTATAGAGGCCTGCCATATTTCATGTATACTGGTTGGACTACAAAGATGTTACAGTCACACATATCTTTATAAGTTAATTGCTTATACCACCAGTACCCTTTATCCAATCCTTCTAAAAGTTTCTTTAGTTATTAAACATTGGGAGGGGTATAAACTTGCCAAGTTTCATCTACCTTAGATGGGAGACAAAAAAGTTACAGCCAGGAACGTATATGCATATTTTTGCAAAATAGCATAATTCAACTGCTTATAAAATCTGATTCCTTTATCCAAACTTGCTGGAGTTTGGGACACTTAATGCCTTATGTTTGTGGTACAATTCCTCCAAATTACATCCAAATATAATAAAAATCAAAAAGGTTACAGCCACAAATGGGTTTCCATTAAAACCAATGGAAACCAAAGATGAAAGCAAAAACAAAAATGAAATTTTGAAATTTTTGAAAACAAAAATGACATATTTAAATATTGAAAATGAAAAATGACATGGGTCCCTGGTGCACACCTCTACCCCCAAGGGCCTCGGATACACATCCGAGTGGGGATATCCAGATCCAGATACACATTCAGGATACACATTCAGGAGTGGGGACAAAATGGAACCCTGCAGGACCCCACAGCACCGAAAGATTCACCGGGGGGACTAAGGGGACATCAGCTTCCCCATTGGTCAGTCGTGGGCTGACATCACGCTTCACACACACACACCAAGCCATACTTACCTCCAGGCCCGGGTCTCTGCCATGTGCTTGTGCGCTTGCTGCATGGGGGGGGCTGAAGGAGCAGGCGGGGGTGGCCTGGGGCTGAAAGTATCAGCCCAGGCCCCACCGCGTTGCCAAGTCGTCTCTGGCCTGCGTGCAAGTGGCAAGCCCCCCTGCAGCCTCTGTTTGCCCCTGCACAAGCGGCACTGCATGCAGCTGCTGGTGCTGCCGCTTCCCTGTGAGAAGTAGGCACCAGCAGCTGCATGCAGCACCACTTGTGCAGGAGCAAGCAGAGGCTTCAGGGGGGCTTGCCATTCACATGCAGGCCAGAGAGGGGCCTTGGCCGGTACTTGCATCCCCCAGGCTGCCTGACTGTGTCTGGCATGGTGCCCCACCTGGCTGGAGTAGGTCCGTCCTGGCCCAGCAGCAACAGGAAACTTGGGAGAGGAGCGGAGCAGAGGAGGAGCAACAGCAGCGCAGTCCATCAGGTAGGCTGCCCAGCACCCATTCCCCCAATCCCGGTGCCCCAGCCCGTTCCCCCTCAATCCTGGTTCCCCAGCCCATTCCCTCACCCAACCCCCAATACCTGTGCCCTCAGCCTGTTCCACCCCAATCCTGGTGCCCCCAGCCCATACCCCCCAATCCTGGTGCCCCCAACCCATTCCCCCTCATCCCAGTGCCCCAGCCTGTTACCCCCAATCCCTGTACCCCAGTCCATTCCCCCCCAATACTGGTGCCCCAGCCCATTCCCCCATTCCATCCCATCCCAAAACCCAGTGCTCCCAGCCTTCCCCTAAACCCAGCCCCAAACCCAGTGCCCCTGCCTTCCACCCCAAACTTGGTACCCTCTGTGATTTGTGATTTTAGGTGTTTTCAAACTGTTGGAAATGTGATACTTGTGATAAAATTGAACCAACTGCCCCCTCCAACCCACAGACATGGAAACGGGCCTGGGAGCCCGAGCCCCTGGAGGCGACGGGTGGTGGCCAGGTGGAGGAGGAGGAGGACCAGGAGGACCAGGAGGGTCCATGTGGGAGACGGCCATACCATCAAGGGGAGCAATGGTGACACTGAGAAACATAGGACTTCATCAGGATCTGGGGGACCTTGGAGCACCAGCTGGAGCAAGCAGTCAACCAGACGAATGAGCACGTCTACCTGGAGATCGTGTGGGACATGGAGGCAGTGGGGCACCACAGGATAGTGGCCCAGTGCCAATCAAAGATCAAGGAGCTCAAGAGGGATTAGAAGGCCATCAAGTACAACAACCAGCGGTCAGACCACAGAGCCCAGATCACCCCCTACTATGAAACCCTGGACCGCATCCTTCCAATTAAGGGCTCAATAGTTGCCCCACGCCTCGTGGGGAGCGCCATGGTCCATGGCAGGGAATGGGCGGAGGTACCCCCTCCCTTCACCACTCCCATAGAAGCCACCAGCTCCAGGGGCCCCGGCCCCCAAGAGGAACTCCCCAGGACCTCGGAGACCGCAAGGCCCCCCTCGCACACCAGCCCTGAGAGCCCCCAGCCCATAACAGGACCAGGAGAATCAGAGGCCGGCACACTGATAACCCTCAGCCAGTGGATGCAGCTGGACCCCAGTAACACAGAGGGACCGGCCTCAGAGGGCTCCGAGACCAACATAGAGGGTGAGCAAGTGGGCGGGAGGGGAGACAGAATGGGGGTGATGGGCTGAGAGGGGGCCACACCGGGCACGGGGCCACCCCCAGCAACCACGGACACCCCAGGCCACGGGAAGGGGTCCCAGGGACCACCAGGGGACATGTAAAGCCCACCCCCACCCAACCCCTCCCATATCCCCACAGGGCACGGCACACCCCAGCACCTGAGACAGGCGGGCAAGGAGGAAGGCAGCGAGCAGCCCCAGAAGCAGCCAGAGCTCCTCGGTGAGGCACACCGGCAAGTGGGGGGGCCGGGGGAGGCTGGGCGGGGAACCCAGGGCACGTGGTGTGCGGGAGGGGGTCCTGGGCACAGGGGAATGTCGGGGGATGTCACCGACCACCAACCCGAGAGGGGGCCATGACCTCCCCAGCTGTGCTACGGGATAGGGGGCGGGTGGCTGGGGTGCCTAACCAAACTCTAATGTGTACCCCAAAAGGGTGACCCTATGGGTCCCAGAAAGCCAGCCCCATCCCCCCGGCACAACGGATGAGGGATCACCGGGCACGGGTACAGTGCCGGAGGGAGGAGCAGGTGGAGGACATAGTCCGCTCTACCACCGAGCAGGGCAAGCGGATGATCACAGCCATCGATCAGATGGAGGCAGTCACAGAAAGGGCTGTGCAACAAGCGGAGGCTAGGGACCAGAGACTGCAGGCGGAGGTGCGACTGGAATGGAGGCGGGAGCTCCAGGAGCACAACAGGCAGTTGGAGGTGTTCAGGCGGCTGGAACTGGCCATCCACAGGATGGTGAGAGAGCATTCGGCCAAGATGGAGCGGTCCCATGAAATCAGCACCTCGCTGCTGCTGCTGCTGATGCTGCTGCACGCAGGGACCATGAGTGCCTATGTGATGGCCGATGCCCCACCGGGCAACCTGCCTGCCCTGGACCTGATGCCGGGTCCCTCACCACCCCCACCACCTCCACCACCACCCCAGCCGCCGGCATGCCCGCCAGGCCCGCGCATCTGCCTCCTGGTCCCTGTTGGCCTCTGGATGGAGCAGCCACCCAGGGGGGCCCCTCCAGGCCTGGGTCTGCCCTCCCTCCCACCACCGCCTGCCCCTCAGGACACCAAGGCATCCCAGGATACCGTCGGGGACACTGACAGCAGGGGGGAGGGGAGCTCCCAGAGCTCCACGGCGGCCACAGGGCAGCCGAAGGAGAGGCCCTGGAAACATGGGTATGGGGAGATAGGGGGGAAGGGGGAGAGTGGCCTGAGGGGGGTGAAAGCAGCACCGGGAGGTGGGTGGTGGTGGTGGGGCGCTCGGACCTGTAGGTGGTATGCACAATAAAAGCATGGGCACCACTGCGGCATCCGTCATTCTGTTCATGGGACCAGGGCTGGGGGTGGGTAGGTGCCTAGGGGTGGGCCCAGGGCGCTGGTAGCAGCCCAGGGGAGGTGGTGATGGGGGTGCATGGCCTCACGCCTCGGCCTCCCAGCTGATCTGCCTAGCCAGGGCAGCACAGATGTGCTTTGCGTACCGGTACTCCCGCAAGTTCTCAGTGTTTACATAGAGAGACATGGGGCCGGGAGGGCGCCGGGACATGGCGTAGTCAAGGGCAGCCCCATCAGTCTCACACACGTTGTGCAGCAGTGCACACAGCAGGCTCCGATCACCAGGGCTGAGGTCTCCACCAGCCGGCCGGCCTGCAAGGCTCCTCCAGCATTGCTTGAGGGCCCTGAACGCCCCCTCGACCACTGTCCTTGCACACAGGCAGGTATTGTACAGCGCCTCCACAGGGTTCCTGGTGACCGGGTATGACTTCATCAGCCACCGGGTGAGTGGATAGGCCAGGTCCCCCAGGATGCAGGGGGGCATTAGCACCCCCTCAATCTGGGTCATCCCCATGTCCGTGAAGTCCCCGTGGTACATCTGGGCATAGAAGGGAGAGATGGTCATGATCCGAGCATCGTGGCTGCGCCCAGAGTGGCCCGTGTAAATGTTTATGAACCACCCCCTGTGGTCCACGACCACCTGCAGCTTCAGGGAGTGGTAACCATGTCTGTTGATATATTCCGTGGCCTCTCCATTGGAGGGGTGGAGGATCTCGATATGGATCCCGTCCACGGCACCCATGCAGTTGGGGAACCGCCCCAGCTGTGAAGCTGGCCATCATTGCCTTCTGGTCCACCAGCTGGATTGCACGGTCCAGGAGCATGCCCTCCACCGCCTCGCAGATGTCCCACAGGATACCAGCGACGGTGTTCACCCCGATGCCGAAATGCTGCGAATGGACCGGCAATAGCCGGGCATTGCCAGGGCCCAGACCCCGATGGCCACCCGCTGGACCATGGGAGCTGCTTGCTCCTTGCCATTTTGGCCTCGTGGCTGCTCTGACCAGTTGCCTCAGTGACTGTGTGGGACTTGGGGCCCCTGGACAGTGCCTCCCTGCTCCCTTCGGGAGGGGGGGGGCTGCCTGTGCTGCATGCCAGTTCCAGCTCACCTCCAACCCCGGCCGTGCCTTTCCATCAGTGCATGGGATCCCTGCCGACTGGACCTACTTTGGACCGCTCCGGTGCCTTCCCCGGCTTGGTTGCCCTCCCCCTGTGGCTGTGCTCCATCCCTGTGGGGGCCCCTGTGACTTGGGGTGTCCATGTTGCTGTTGGGTGCCCTGTGCTGTCAGTGGGGTTCTAGAACTTCTGGGTGCCTGTCACTGGGTCCTAGTCTGTTCCCGGCTTGGTCCCCTCTGCTTCCTTGGCCCTGGGCTTCCCACCCACCCACCCCCCAGCCATGGTGCTGTGTTTGTTGNGTTAGCCAGTGCCCCCCATTAGCCAGTGGCCCCCTGCTCCCTTAGTCCCCCTGTTAGCCAGTGCCCTTCCCCACTCCCTTAGTTCCTCCCATTCACCAGTGCCTCCCTGCTCCCTTCCCCCCGTTAGCCAGTGCCCCACCCCTTAGTTCCCCCGTTAGCCAGTGCCCCCCCGTGAGTCACTGGCTCCTGCGTGTCACTGGGTCCTAGTCTGTTCCCGGCTTGGTCCCCTCTGCTTCCTTGGCCCTGGGCTTCCCACCCACCCACCCCCCAGCCATGGTGCTGTGTTTGTTGGCCTTCCTGGTGTGCTCCCCCCTTCCTTCCTTTACTGTTTGGGTGTGTTTGTGCCCGGGCATGTGTTTGTTCTTTGTGTTCTGCCATGTCCGCGGCTTCCCTGTGCCTGTTGTGTGTGCCGCCCCAGCCGCTCATCTTCCTCCTCCCCCTCCCTTCCCGTTTCCCTTGTGTGGGCATTGCCATTTGGTGTTTTTGGCTTCCTTTGCCCTCGGTCGGCCATGTCTGCCTCCCGCCCTGCCCTGCCCCACCCCGGTGTCTTCTGGGTGTTCTGACCACGGTCCAGAATCGGTGTAACATCTGTTGCACAGCCAGCCATTTCCTTGCCGTGGTCCTGCTCCCATCACATCTGTTCGGGGCTTTCCTGGACCACGGGAGGGGGTTAGCCAGCTCGCCACAGTTGGGAATCCAGTGTAGTGACCCAGGAACACATAACGTCTGAAATTACCCTTTGTCAAATACTTTGCTGAAAGAAATCAACTCTATTATGTCCACAGCATTCCCCTCATTAACTGAATTAGATACTCTATGAAAGAAGGTGACAAGATTAATCTGGCATAGGGCTGATATTCGCTTCTCAGATTCTTGCTTTTCTCGACAAGAATCGGGGTTCTCAGCTTGTTCTTGCAAGAACTGCCCTGATTCTCACAAAAAAGTGAGAATCTCATCCTCCCCTGCACTTGCTAAAAAACCAAAAACCTTTACTCCCCCACTGCCTCTCTGAGTCTGGCACTGCTCTGGTACTCCTCTCCACCCTCTCTGCCCTTTTCTGAGGGGACAGGTGAGGAGGTGCGTTTCATTGAGGACGTGGCCACTTCACAGCAAACAAAAATTTGAAAAACCACTGCACATAAGCAAAATGGCTGCCAGGGCTATTCTGCGCATGTGCTGCCCTTTCCAAAATGGCCCCAACAACATCAGTGCCATTTTGGAAAAAGGAAGTCATTCTGTGTATGTGCAAACAATGCCATACATGCGCAGAATGGCTGCTCTTTTCCAAAACGGTGCCAACACTGCCATCGCCATTTTGGAAAGGTCTGAATATGCACAGAATGGCCATGGTGTTCATTTTGCACATCACAGAAAGGTTTTTTTAATTTTCTCCAAAATTCTTGCAAGATCTTGGAACATTACTGAGATCTTGTCTCAGTAACGTTTCTTAATTCTTTCAAGAATCTTGCAAGAACCAGTAACAGTTTTCGATTCAGTCTGTTTCTGACAAATTGGTACTGACTATGAGCAATCACTACATTGTCATCAAGATGCTAACAGACTGTTTTATAATCTGTTATATTATCTTCCCCGGTATTGAAGTCAGACTGACTGATCTATAATCTCCTGGATCCTCCTTTTTCACATTTTAAATATAGGGATAACATTTGCCCATCTCCAGCCATCTGGCATCTTACCTGTTTTCCAAGTGTTCTCAAAAATAATTAACAAAGGTTCTGAGAGTACTTCAACAAGTTCTTCCAGTACCCGCGGGGATAATTTATTCAGTCACTGTTGCTTGCTACAGCCACTTGAATTCATACAGAGTAGCCAGGTATTCTCTGACCACCTCTTTATCTGTTCTGGCCTGCAATCCTTCCCCCTCATTGGGTAAAAGCAGACATGACATCCCTCTGTGGCCCACTTTCTCAGGCTTTGGCCTGAACCTCACCTGCACATTTGTGCAGGCACCGCCAGATGTTGGCCCAGGATTGGCCTGGGCCGTGTCAGTGCTTAGCCAGGGTTCTGACCTCAGGAAACCTCCAAAGTCACAGCCAGGGCTAAGGACCACCCAACCAGGCCAAAGTGGGCTGCAACAGGCTATCATGTCTGCTCAGGCCAGCAGACACGGCCCATGTCAGGTCCATCATGGCCGGCTGCCATGGTGGGGCCGGCTGGCTGCAGGTTGGTGGTTCTCCCCGCCCTCCCCAGGCCCTGACTGGGGGGGGGGGTCTGTTCTGCAGCCTGGCCCAGCCCATGTCTACTGTGGCTTCCTGACCCAGGTTGCTGCCGCATGCCTGTCACTTCTGTTTTTCCCATTGTTCATACACCTGTTGGCACAGTTCATTGCCCTTTTCTGTGAAGACTGGGGCAAATTAGGAGTTGAGAAGTTCTGCCTTCTTTTGGGGTAATTTCAGACATTATGACATCACAGTCAACCACCCCGAATCACAGTGGATTCAGGGTGGTGGCTGTGATTGCGTGAACGTCTGTTTGAGCCCCGTCAGATGTTCACCATGGTCAATTCCTGGCGAGATTCAAAGCTAACTACAATTCTGGTGGTGAGGCCGGCCTCACCTCCAGAATTGTTGTTAGCGGAACCACGATCAGGAATGGGGCGAAGGTAACGTCTGTTACCTTGTCCCGTTCCGGACCGTGGTTCTGATCGCGGTACAGGATCGGGCACAGCAGCTGGATTGGCTGCTGCGCCCACCCGTCTCCCCGAGGTGGCCGGAGAAGCATGGGGGGACAGGGTTTAGCGGCTGCACATCGCGCAGCACAGCCCCGCCCCACCCCCTCCACGATCAGGCTGGCACATCTAAAGGATGGCCGGTCTGATCACGGACTGATCCCAGTCCAGGGTTCAGCGTGGCGGGTTGAAAGGCCCATCACGTCTGAAATTACCCTTTGTCTCCTTCTAACATTTCACACTCTTCACTGTGCAGTGTATTCATCATTTCATTATCCTTCCTCTTACTTCTGACAATACTTTTTTTAAAAAATCACCTTTTTGTTGGTTTTAGCATCCGTCGCTAGCTTTAGCTCATTTTGTGCTTTAGCCTTCCTGACACCATCCTTACAAGTTTGGCCTACACTTGTGTACTTGACTTTGATAACTTGTCCCTCTTTCCAGTTCATATATATCTCCCCTTTGATTCCTAGGTAATTAGTAAGCTCCTTATGCAGCCACATTAGCTTCTTTGGATGTCTTCCATTTTTCTTTATCATTGGAATTGTTTGCAATTGTGCCTTCAGAATCTTCTCTTTTAGAAAATCCCAGCCTTCTTGGACACTTTTCCCTTTAGAATCTCAGAATCTTAGAGTTGGAAGGTATCTCAAGGGTCAGTTGGTGCAACCCCCTGCCTGGCTGCAGGATAACTACAGCTTTAGGTAATGTAACCATGGGATCCCACCCAGTATTTCTCTGAACTTATTAAAACCAGCTTTTTTGAAGTTCAAGGTCCTTGTTAGGCTATTTTTCACTTTGCCTTACCTGAGAATCATGAATTTCACTGTCACTCCTTCCTACTTTGCTCTAGTAACTCCCAAGGTACAGAGGTCAAACTGAGTGGTCAGTAATTTCCTGTGTCTTCTTTCTTCCCATTTTAAAATGTAGACACAATGTTTGAGCTTCTTCTGTCTTCTGGGACCTCACCTGTCAACCACGAACTTATAAGTATAATAATTGTCATTGCTCTGAGATCACATCAGCTAGTTCTTTCAAAACCCTGAGATAATTTAATCCATTATGTTAGCTGGTAGCTTATTCAGTTTATTCAGCTCAGTAGTTTATTCAGATTCATCAATGTTACCTTTTTTGTGAAGACTGAAACACAGTAGACATTGAACAGTTCCACCTTCCTTGTGTCTTCTGTTAAGAGTTCACCATTGCCACTGAAATGGTTTCTGGGAGCTTTGATAGAGGGTGTAACAGGTTGGGGTGTCTGCGCGGAGCTGTGTGTGTGGGGGGGGGATAGCTGGCTGCATCTGGGAATGCTGTGAGCACATTGTGGGTCAGGGGATGTAGTCTTGGGTGCTACTGGTGGGGCCCTTGGAGCCGTAATGTGTCCTCCTCTTTTGGGGTTACTGCATTTGCATGCAGCACACAAGAGAAGGTCTATCCCAAGCCCTAAAGAGCTTGCTTAGAGTAACCCTTTTCTCTGTGCCTGGGGCATACAAAAGTTGTATGAGATTTCTCCTCCTACTATGAAAAGGATTCACTCTCTTCACACCAGCAGTAGCAGCTCAGGTTTTAAGAACATTCACAGCCTCCTGACACACCAAAAGGAATAGGTTAATTCCCTCCTTCCTCCCACCCCAGATTTAGGGTGCAATGCAGTCCCTTCCTTAACTTTGGTCTCAAAGGGTGTTAATAAACATGATACTGGGCCGGTTTGCCCACTATGGCCCACCTGGGCCAATGTCTCACCCCGCATATCTGTTTCCGGGCCACCAGATGTGGACCCAGTACAGACCCTGGTGGGGTAGGTGGCTGACCCGGAAATGTGGGCCCGGAAGGAACCAGGCCCACACTCTGGGCCGAAGGACCACCTAGGCAGACCATAGCAGGCCGAACTGGGCAGGCACATGTTTCCATGAAAAACCGGCCCGACATGGGGATTGCCATGACCACTTGTTATAGCTGCCTGTTTTTGGCAGCCATGGCTGCCCGTCATGGTGGGCAGTCCGTCATGGTGGATGCAACATAGGGGTGACCAAGCCAACCTCACATTGCTCCTCTCCCCCTGGCCAGGGAAATATTTATTCCGTTCCCCTCCCTGGGACGTGCAGCCAGCATGGTGGCTGTGTGTTTATTTTCACCCATAGTCACTGCCATGGGGGTTGTAGGAGACTGAAATTAGGGAGGGGACTCTCCCCCTGCAGTGTGCTGCTTCCCACTAGAGTATCCTAGAAGCTGGATGAGTGGGAAGTGCCACCATCATTTTGGTTGGTCAAGGGGAAGAGCTTTGTGGGGGTGAATGGAGAAGAGCTGCTCCCCCTCATTTTTCTCTGTTATTACTCTACCATAGTGCACTGAAAGATGCATACTGGGATACTGTCTGTGCATGAGGAATAGTCAGGAAGATTATAACAGTGAAAATGAGGATTCCTTACAGAGGCTATTTTGAGTATGCTCAGTACTGAGATTTTCCTTCTCTCCCCTCCCCCAACCTGGCTATGGCAGCCTCAGTGCTGTGCTCAGAAACCTGACTTAACTGAATTTCTCCTCCTGCTTTGCTGTCCACCTTGGAGACTTGTGGCAAATTATTGGACTTACCATTTAGTTACAGCTGTTGAGTGTTTTTCTAAGGAAAAGACAGTCACAGCAAAACACAATGCTGCCCAGTGTGACTGTTGCCATCTGAGTCAGTGGAAAGTTAAAATGAAAAATGACAGTTCTAGCACCAGGGGCTGGGGCTGCGGTCTGGGAAAGGGAGTAGTGATTTATCCAGCCATGGAGAGAATGGTAAGTCTCTTTTCAGTTTTATTAATGTCCATGAGAGCTGCCAGATGTAATGGGGTCTGTGAGTGAGGTGTTCTCATGAAGGCAGGAAAGCTGGTGGGGTGGACTCTGGGAGGGAAGAATTTCCCTTGCTTTCAGCGCCAAGTGAGCAGCTGGAGGATATGTGTATAAATACAGATATCAGCTTCGGCTTTATTGAGAAAGTGCATCTCAGGGAGGATGGAATGCAGGTCACAGAGCTCACAGCTTTATACATCCCACGGGCCTATGTAACCTCTGCCCAGGATTACTGGAGGCAGGTATCCTACTAGTGCTCCAGGCTCAGAGCGTCCCAATAATTGCAGATCAAACAATGGTGTCTACAAAATGGTGATTGTCCCGCACCCCGAAAAGAAGACACAGACACCATCATTGTGGGGTAAATAGACCGCACCAAACTTTATTAGCCCAGTCAGGGAGGAGGGGGCTATGCCCCTCTGGGTCCTGTCAACCTTAACTATTAACTAACTTAACTATAGTAAACTCAAGGCGGTCTGATGTTTCTCGGTACCGCAACAGTGCTAATTATAGCTGCTGCAATGTCATGCCTCTCTCCTTAAAACTCACCTCTTTCGCTCTGCTCTGTCTGACTCTTTATCCTGCTGAGCCACTATTTCCTATACCTATGGTCTGTTTACCCTTATCCTTGTCACATGGACCTGCCTGCTGTCATTCTCATCATAACCAAGCCAAGTACGTGCACTTGAGACCTCGCATCTTCATGAATGTTAGACCCCTTGTCTCTCCCTCTGTTCCCCTTCCTATGTCTCTCCCCCAGCTCCTATCTCTCAGATTGTAAGCCCTAGGGGCAGGGACCGTATCTATTTTATTACTTTGTAAAGTGCCAGGTACACTGTTGGCGCTATATAAATGTTTGTTAATAATAATAATAATAATAATAAATGCCTGACTGGCCGCCCACAGCCGGATCAGGAGGCCATTGCCTACTGTGACCCAAGGAAGGAAGTGACCACAGTCAGTGAGGAGCCTGGACCGCCCCTGTCCTAGGGCCCGTGACCCGGTCCCCCTTCCTGGGTCCTACGTGATGCTGGCTGGGCAAGCTCTAGCATTCACGTGGACCCCATCTCATAAGGAGATGACCTGGCAGCAGACTATCCCTACCATCTGACTTAACTAACTCACAGGACTCCTGCCATTAGAGTCTGCCAGTCTTGCTTGGTTAGTCTCACCCCCTCCCCCCTGACCTGCCCAAAAGTTGACTCAACATTCCTTGTAGGGTCTTGAGGTAGAGTTCGAGCCCCTCGTCAGACAAGTGTACCCCATTGGGCCTAAATAACTCGGATCTCGAGAACCTAATCTCAGGGTGCCTGATCATCTGGCCTCCCAAATCAGTCACAAACCTGGCCACATCCTTATTCACCTTCCTTCTGGCCCTATCCACTTTACTCGGGCGCATGGCATTCCTCCATCGAATCCTCTCCAACATCTCAGACCACACAAACAACGTGTTCGGGAGAACCCGCCTTGCCCCCATCAGGTCTCACTTTATACTGGTGACCAGGTGCAAACCTGTTTCGACCAGCAAGTTGTTCTCCCCCAGATGTAACACTATTATGTCTGGATGTGCCTCCTTCACCAATTCATGGACTAAAGGCAGAAACTGAGCCCATCTCATCCCGCTTCGTCCTTCACTTCAGCCAGGTGTCCCAGACCCAGCTGGGTTCCCCAGTACAAGCGTCCCACTCGCTTCCTGGCCCAGTAGACCATACTGTGGCCCACGATCACAACTCTCTTCTGCCGCATAAGCAGTTCACTTCCTGTGAGAAATAAACAGCCGTTACTCCCTATAACTGAGTTTCTCCCACCACACTTAATCTCGTCATTACACCCCTACCTGCTATAACTGAACCTTGCACACATAGGAGCAGAAGGCACCAGATCGCCAATGACCAATTGCTTTTACCTGTTGGTCGGATAAACCCACCGCTGACACACAATGAATGGGAACTAAATAAGTGTGGTGGCAAATTCAATTTTTTCAGGGCTTTCCATGGCACCGCCGCGAATTGGTACCTGGTGACCCAAGCTCTGTTCTCATGAACAAACAGCTGGCCTGGCCGACTGGGACGCAGCTCCAAGTAGGCGTCCAGAGCCTTCACTGGACAAAGGTGACCTTCCCCTATTCTTGCCATTTTAACTACCTGGCCCTGCTGGCGCTGATATGTTTTTGACTTTTTCAGGAATACAGACAAACCCTCGACACCCACTAGGACGTTGTCTATGCCTACCACGATTCTAACTTGGTCCATGGATGTGGCGGCCGTGATTTTGCTAACTCGAAATGCCCCGAAAAATGCAAGCTTAAACAGGCTATCAAAGAGTGTGGATTCAAAACCTGAGAAACACACCTCGGGCAGCTGCCCACACATCTCTGTTAAGATCACTGGTTTAATGGGCTGCCTAGTGTCACCCACCTTTGGGGAATCCCTTTGTCACCCTTCTAGCATTTTCCTGACTAGAAATCCACCGCTTGGGGACTGAAAATCCACCAGCCTATTGTAAAAGGCTAATGCAGCCAATTTGCCTGAAATTGTCCCAGTCCCAGTCCCTTTCTTTTCAAACTAATAGCAAATTGGATTGACTGGGTCTTGGTAATTGGGAATTGAGTCCCCCACCCCCTCTCTTACCTAAAGTTTTGACATTCTGTCAAGGCTTGTGTATATGCTGCCCTGGTGTGGGGCACCAGTGACCCCTGAACTGCCTGGAACATCTCTACCATCCAATGCTCCAGGTCCCCTGAGGCAGTTCCTCCAGTTCCCTTCTGGCCTCCAGCGCCAACTGTCTGAATTGATCCATTTTCTGGTGAGAGAGTGCATCGGTTATCCCGTTGTTAACGCCCGAGACATGTCTGGCTGTGAATAATATGTTACTGCCCAGGCACTGCCGGACGAACGCTCTCACCAACCCCATCACACTCTTAGAATGGGAAGACATCGAATTCAGGACGTGCACCACCGCGAGGTTGTTGCACCAAAACAGTATTGTTTTGTTTGCATACTCCCTTTCCCACAAATGGACTGCTAGGACTATGGAAAAAAGTTCCAGGAAGGTGAGGTCCCCGGTTATCCCTTCCTGGATCCACTGCACTGGCCATGGTGCAGCGCACCATCGGCCTACCCAGTACAACCCAAAGCCCAAAGATCCGGTCACATCAGATTGGACCTGCAGTCCAGCCTTGAGCAGCCACCTCTGTCTCCACATGCTAATGCAGTTAAAGCTCTGGAGGAAGTGGCGCCAAGTCCTCAAATCTTCCTTCATCTCGGCCGTGATCTTGATGTGGCAGTGCCCCCAGCAGATTGGTACCTACCTTCTCGTAAAGCTGTGACAGAAATGCCTGGCCCAGCACCACAACCCTGCATGTGAAATTGAGACTCCCCAATAACACCTGCAGCTGCTTGACTGTAACTTTTGGGCACTCCAGGAAGCCATCCATGTCCCTAACTATGGTCTCTAACTTGTCCAATGGCAGGTGCGACACCTGCTCATTGGTGCCCAGTTCAATCCCCAGAAACGTCAGGACTGGCACTGGGCCGACTGTCTTTTCAGGGGCTAGGGGAACCCTCAGTTCCGCAGCCATTTCCTGAAAACTTTCCAGCGCCGTTTTGCATTCCCTTGATCCTGCCGCCCCCCAAAACAGAAAGTCATCAATATAATGTATTATATATCGGGACCACGTCCTTTGGCGCACCAGCCATTCCAGCAGTGAGCTAAAGTGCTCGAAGGCTGAACAAGATATCGAACACCCCATGGGCATTGCCTTGTCATAATAATAATAGCCTCCAAACTGGAACCCAAGTAGCCTGAAGCTCTCAGGGTGAACTGGTAGCAAGCAAAATGCAAATTTAATATCGCATTTTGCCAGCAGCGTCCTTTTACCGCATTCACGGGCCATCTCTATTGCCATATCCAGAGATGCATAAAGGACAGAGCAAAGCTCCGGGGGGATCGCGTCATTCACGGATTGCCCCTTGGGGTAGGACAGATGGTGACTGAGGTGAAACTCCCCCGCCTGCTTCTTGGACACTATACCTAATGGGGACACATGTAGATCGGGGAAAGGCCGGGTCGTGAAAAGGCCCACTATCCGGCCCTCCATGAGCTCCTTTCGAAGCTTGGCGGCCACCAAGTCTTCCTTTCTACTAACTGATTGAAGGTTCTTCACCCAACTCCTTGGTTGCTCAAAAATAGCTGGGATCACAAACCCTTCCCTGAAACCTGACACTACATACCTAACCTCCCCCTCCATTGGGCAACCTCTCAGTGCGCGCGCCAATTCGCTATAGCTGACTGGTGTTGGGGCCCTTGCTTACCCCTTGCTGTTGTGGGCCCTGAGCTGCTGTTCTTCCTCTTGGCCTGCCTCTAGGGTACAAACATGCCCTAATACACTGCACCCCTGGGTGTCCTCCCCCACAATGGGAGCAAGCGTGCCAAAAGCAGCACGAGGAGCGGGTGCATCCCCCTGGCTCATTGAAATCCCAACAGGTCCCTCCCTTCTGGTTGCCACGTCGCCCATTGGACCAAAAGGGTCATTCATTGGGGCCACTCCCTCCCTTGTCAAGGTGTGGCCACTGTCGGTCCTGTGTGCACCCGCCATGTTGGACATGCATTCGAGCCAAAGGTCTTGGGCATAAATGTCCCATCTGAGCCTTGGGGTGATTACTTCTCTTTTCCTAAAACCTTCTGTCACAGACAAACATGGGGCCACACACGCATAACATGGGACTACATGTTTGGTAAATGTGTGGTGCCAAGGGTTTCACATGTATGTAATGTTACTATACATGTACACTATGTAATGTCAAAGGTTCCACATGTTTGTAATGTTGACATTGAGAACTGTAAAACTCAAATTAAGACTCTGAGAACTGTACCACTCAAATTAGGGCTCTCACACGTCACCAGACTACAGGAAATACAAAGACATACCAAAATGTGTATTGGGGGCCAGACGAATGGTCAGAGACATTAACAATGCTAATGCAGGTAGCCATTGACTACATGCATAAAGACAGAGAAACCTGATTTCCCAAAGGCAGGAAATCCGAGACAAAGAAAGCTAAATGCTATTTAAATGAAACTAAGATACAAAGAGAGGGAACTTCTTGCAAAGCAGCTTGGAGAGAACATCTGCATATGAAAAGGACCAGCCTGGATACAGCAGGCTGGGGACAGCATGAACTGAGAGACAGGATTGATCTCTAAGTCAGAGCCCAGTCATTTGCCTTTTATGACTGAGAAACCAGAACTGCTGGACTCGCTAGGGTAAGATGAATAACTTAGGAACTCAACCAGTATAAGTTAGGAATGCGTTATATTAACCTTTTATTTCTAGACCACTCTGTTTCAACTATCTTGTTTATGTAATCAATAAACTTACTTCTTACTTTATAAGGAAGTGACGGTGTCAAATATTGGAACACAAGTGAGCAACAAGAGCCCCCCCAAGCTCTTGCGAACCCAGAGAGTAAAGAGTCTGTAAACGGGAAGGATAGGGCCCTTGTGTGACAAAGGAGTTTCATTGTGACACACTTGAATTAATCAGAGAGAGAACTGATTCAAGAGAACTGTGCACAAGGGAAACTGAGTCACTCAAACCCGGTAAAGCGGGGGTGCGAACTCCCAAACCTGTGACACCTTCATCATAGCAGAGCCATGCCCCCGGGTTACCGGTGTCGTAGGCTCGGCGCACAATGTCCTGGTATTTTATTAGCTCTGGTGCCCTGTCAGGTGCCGCCTGCACCATGACCCCCATCAATACCGAGAAGGCAGCTGACCAGTTGGCCCAATTTCTGTCGACTTTGGGATGCTTAAAGCGCTCCTTTTCTTTCTCCTTCTCGGTAACACTGGGGTCAGGTACCAGCTCAGTATACAATAGGGCAAACACGTCTACATACTCGCCTTTCCAAATCTTATCATGGGTATGCTGTGCCATGTGCATGCCTATTGGCACCCTCACAGCCGCCAGGCTCCAGGTTCCGCTCAGACCGGTGTAACCGGTGTGGGCCTGGAGTGTCACACCGAGCACTCCCCTCCCCTTTGGCTGCCTTCTGCTTTACCCTGTCCGGGCCCGCCCCCTGCTTCCAGGATGGTCCGGGGTATCTCCAGGGTCCCACCTGACTCTTGTCCCAGGCATGGGATCCATGATCCCACCCAGCCCAGGCATTTCTGGGCTGCAGGACCAGCCAGTGAAGATTGATCTCTGCCCCCAGTTTCCTCTTTGCGCCCACACTGGCAAGGGGAGCACTGTAGGCACCTACCTGAGGGTTGCTGACTGTTGCTTGTGCCTGCATTCACCGGTGAATCTAGGGATGTGGGCTGGGGTTCCTGCCCTTGACTGCGACCCAGTTGATCAGCCGATGCCTGCTCCTCCCTCCTGCCCTGTTCACAGT
Source organism: Sphenodon punctatus (assembly GCA_003113815.1). Taxonomy (NCBI): domain Eukaryota; kingdom Metazoa; phylum Chordata; class Lepidosauria; order Sphenodontia; family Sphenodontidae; genus Sphenodon; species Sphenodon punctatus. The sequence goes on from QEPC01007937.1 coordinate 130,563, forward strand.
GCTCCATCCTATTTGTAGTGGCTTGACGCCCTTCTGCCAGCTCGGCCACTTTCTCCTCGAGAGTCATGACTCAACCCATGAATTCATTCAAGGTCTCGAAAACCGCTGCCAGTTGATCCCCGCGGGCTCACTGGTTCAGTGGTTTGCCTTCCTCATCCCTAGGGGGTGACAAATGATGCCTTCCCCCCTGCCCATGTGGGGAGGGAGGCCTTGCTGGGGGTTGCCCACCCCACACTGTGGGGCCCTGGCGGCCTCCGGCCATGTGTGGCCTCCCACAGGGGTAGAGGTGACCTCGGGGCAGCCCCCGCCATGGCCCCTACCTCTTCTCTAAACCGGGCTGGCGGCTGCACTGCTCATGTGATTACCCTAATCTTGGGCCTGGGTGGCTCCCTCTGTTCGGTGCCAATGTCCACCTGGCTCCCACGCAATTCCTCTTCTCATGCTGGTTCGCTTCATGATCCTGTGGTTACCTGGCCCACTTCCAGTGCCAGAACATCATCCTCCCCTGGTGCGCCCCCACCCGGGGCACCCCCTCCTGGTTGCATCTCCCCGGTGCTTCAGGCCTGGTCCCCTCCAGCCAGGCCATTAAGGACACCTTCGCACCTGGACATTTGCACCTGGAGGGACTCTAATACCTCCTCTACCCATTTTGCCAAGGCCTTCTTGGCTGGGCCCTTCCCTTTTCTGCCTCCACTTCCTTTTGCCATCCTCCCAGTGACAGTTAAGTAGGCAGGGGTGTGTGTGCAGTGACTCCCCCAAGCCTTATGGGGGCCCCTGTTCCCCGAGCCAAAAAACCTGCTTCCTCTTCCCACGGCGTGGACTGCACGACCAAAAACCCCAGCCCCCAAACTGACTAAGAGGGGGAGGAGAAAGGGTGTGGAGGCGAGGTGGGGTTGGGCCAGGCGAGCAGATCCGCTTCCAACCCGGGTGCCCTCACTCCTCTTGTTTAGGCCCACCTACCTACATGTTGCACCACACTTCCCACAAGGGGGATTGCTCACAGGCTCTCACTGTACCTTGCAGGGGGAATGTAGGGTTGGGCCCTGTGACCACCCGCGCTGCCTGGTACCGCCCATCGCCACGGGCCCCAGTGGTTGGTGGGGATTCTGCTCCCTATGTGGGAGCCTGCTCCTGGTGCTGTTGCACCCACAACCACTCACCCAGGGAGTGGGGTCGGGGGGTAGGGGGTGGGAAGGCCCCTGCTATTACCCGCCTCAGAAGCCGGGTGTGTGTGTCTTGCTCCCTCCGGAGCCCTACTCCTGGCGCTGCCGCGCTGATAAATTATCCCAGAAAGGTGGGGGGGGAGGTCCCTGCCCCACCTGACCTGCTCAGAAGTGCCCGCTTCGAGTAGCGGGGGGGTTCAAATCTCCGATGTAGGCGGTAATGCGCCGCTGACCATGTCCTCGGATCTCCCCTGCACCACTGCTGCCTCTGACCTCTGCTGCACTTCGCCCGACTGCGAGCCTGCTGAGCACGCTGCTCGTTCAATGCTGCCCAGGTGCAGAATTGTGGGATCTGCGCCTTGGGCAAGATGGTGGCTACGAGCTCCCGCCCCCTTGCGAGAGCTCACTTCATGCCGCATTCCTGTCATGCCGTGCGCTCCCACCCCTACGCGTCTTCTTTCCTGCCATAGTGGGGGGAGGGACAATAGCTGCTGCCCTCGAGCCGCTCCCCATGCCAAGGAGGGCCGTGGGTGTGACAAGCCTTCAGCAGACAGTGGGAGCTGGTGAAAATGGCTTTGGCATCTGGAGCAGATTCCTATATGTTAAACTAAAAGAGTCACTCAGGTGTGAGTGCTGACTCCCAGCTAGTACCTTACTGGGCAAAGGTGGGCATTGCCTCTTCATGCAGCCTGACAGCCCATCCCCCTTTGGGGGGATTGCAAGGCTAGATTATTATTATTATTATTATTATTATTATTATTATTTATTAATGGATTTATATCTTGCTCTTCTCCCAAGGAACTCAGGGCGGCTACAAAACAGAAAACATTAATCACATAAAAATACAAAAAATAATTTAAAAGTACACAATTTAAAAACCCAATTAAAATTACAATAATCCTAACCCACAGAAACTCCCCCACCCTGTTCCCCCATGCCTGAATCCGTCCCTCTCACAGTGGGGCCAGGGCACTCCCTGTTCCCCCATGTCCATACCCCCCTCTCACAGGGGGGCCATGGCACTCCCTACCACCCTCCTCCCCCATGCCTGTATCCTCCCTCACAGGGATACACATGCCTGTATCCTCCCCATGACACTTTCTCCCACTCTTAATTCCCCCTCCTCATAACCCCCCCCTTACAGGGGGGTTATAACAAAATCCTTCCCCCTCCCAACCCATCCCCTGCCCATACCCCCATCCCAGTCAACCTAAAAACAATTTAAAACAACCATAAAACAATCAAAATAACAACAGCAAAAACCTCGCAGCCCCTACCAAACATGCCACAACTGCCAGAATGTTTTCCCCGCGCATATATTAAGCCATTCACATGCCTCCAGAGTGACAGGACAGTAACTGCCATCACAGTAAAGGTAGGGATTTGCTGCCCGGTCATGCATATTAATAAATGCAGCAGCTATAGCATTTAACGTGATTCGGTGCATTCACAGCTTCAATATATTTGTGAATCTATAGCAAATGTGCTATTTAACGTAAGGTGTGAAAGTGTCCTAAGAGTGCATCCCCCCTTCAGCAGTGCCCCCACCATGCTAGCCGTGACTGTCACAATGTTGTTGCCCTCTCTTGTACCAGCAGTGCTTGTGTCTCAAGGGGTGTGAGCATTGTATGAAACAGAGCTGGGCAAGGCATTCTGTTGCCAGTGTTTTTAAGGTACCACTGTGTGCAGCTCTTGCAAGGAGAGAAGGCAGACCCCATGCTGGAGAAAGAAGACCTCATGCTCTTTGCAGTCCACAGAAAGTAGCAGATCAAGTACAGCTTGGAGGCCTGGAACACTACTCCTGACACTGCCATAACAGGCTATGCTTACACAACCCCCACACGCTGCCCCTTCCAATGCTGCACCATTCCCAAGAGGTCTTTCAGACATTCCGTTTTTTTCAAATTAAATCATAATTTGAATGTATCATGCACATCTGAAGTCCCTAATGCGAATTATTGTGGTCAATATCGCACTAAAGAAATCCGAATGTCAAAGCTACTCAAACCTACGTTTTTGGTGTCCAGTTTCAATAAATCCACAATTTACAGCAGTGTGAAAGCAACATCGTAGTGGTTTTAACCTTCTGGCTCCCCACAGGCCACTTCCTGTAATTGAACCGCACTGAGCAGCCATGTTAGCGCACACTACAAGAAGGTCTGAATGCGTTATTTTGCTGTAGTTGAAACCAGTATGACATGCGTGTGAATGCAACAGGACTTGTTAACAGCGAACTATTGAGAACTGAATTTTTTTAAATCCAGATAATTGCTGCACGTGTGAATTCGCCCTAAGTCTCGTATTTCACCCAGCTCTCCAAACTGGATCATGGGTTCCTCAGCATGGGGTTAAAGTGGGGGGCTCAGACACATTTGTATTTCAGTGTATACAGCTACAAGGCATAAATCCAGAGTGGCTGCATAGGTAGCATACAACAAGAGTGGATACACCCCCAGGGGCTGGAATAAGGCACCAGCTAGTGGGCTAGCCTCCAGAGGGGATGGTGATTAGCATGTCATCCCCAGATAGAGATGGTTATTGTTGTGTCTCAGCCTCAGACACTACAGTTATCTGGACCCACACCGTGGGATGATTTCTGGAAACACAGTCAAACCTCCCTCTGTCATGATGCAGCTGCAACTAGTCCATCCTGCCACACACATGAATAAAGACAGTACACTGAAGCGCTTTCTGCAGAGCCTAAAAAAAGGCCTGTTTTGTGTTTGAGCTGAAGGTTCAGGCCAGTGCTAGTTTCCCCTTCCTATGGGTGTTAAAGTTGAAGGGGAATGAGTTCCTCCTGAATCTGGGAAGCAGGGGACAGACCCCTCTTTATTTTTGGCTGCAGTGATTGTGTTCAGATAAGTTCAGAAAGGTTGTGCGGTGCCCCACTCGATTCCTGCCAGCACTTGAATTTCCTATAAGCGGGATGACTGGGTGAGGCAGCACCCTATTATTGGAAGCAGAGGGCTTTGGAAGGAAAGAGTCAAGGGAAAACACCTCCCACCATTTGGGTCCTTGCTATCTCACTGCCCACACCCCGTGCACTAGTGGAAGAGCTGAAATGAGTACCCGCATGACCAGGCATACCCATCAGAATTACAGTACCCAACTCAGCCCAGGAGCATCCAGTACTAGTTGCTGAACCCAGGGGTGGGGAGTGGGGCATGAATGTTACCCAAAGTACTATTTCTGTTTTGAAATTTTCAGTTTCCGTTATTGGTGTTCTAACTTTCCATTACCAATTTTCCATTTCCATGATGTACCAAGTTAGGGAAATGGTTAGGAACATTCAGAAACATGGGGGTGGGGGGATGAAACGGAAAGTCAGAATTGATCAGTAAACCGGAAATCAGTAGGCAAAATGGAAAATGTCTAACTCGGTAATGGTAATACACAGTACTTTGAATAATAAGGCATCTCACCTAGTAATTGGGTGTTAATTGGGCACCCAAAAGGCTTCTCAAAATTTTGGGTATTTTATCCACAAATAGCAAATTATCTCCCTGTTTCAGCTCTAACTAGCAGGTTTGTCTGACTTCATGTCTCCTCCAGCACTGGTCCTCATGGTCAGAACGGTCTCCTTCTCATTTTCCAAATGCTGCCCTTCTGCAGCCAGCTGGCAACCTGAGCATACACACCTGCTGCCAAGTCCCTTGGCACCCCAGTGGTGTGTGCTTAGAAATCCTGCTCTGCTTGACAGCTGTATCACCTCTTCAGGGAGCTGGTTGGCACTGCATTCCACAGAGGCAGCTGTGAGCCAGCCCCTCACAGGACACAAGAGCACACCTACCTAATGGGGGTGGTGGTGGACAGGGACATGTGAACTCTGGCAGATTCCCAAGATCCATGTGCAGGGCTGGCCTTAGAATTTGAAGGTCCCAGGATGAAAATAAAATGTAGGTCTCCATTGGTCCCGGACTCCCAGTAGTCCCACTCCTTTAGTAATTGGCAGTCTCTAATAGGCCATCCTGGAGCCTCAGGAGCAGTTTCTGAGATTTCTGGGACTGACCTTTATAGCTCTCTCACCCGCAAGGCCCAGGCCATGGCCCCAGTTGGCCTGGCATATGGCTGGCCTTGGTTGTATTTGAGGTTCTGCTGGAACCCTGGCACTGCAGCAGCTCCAGAATAGCTGTTACAACCTAGGACTTTCTACGGGCCCTGGGACAGGCAGGGTCTAGACTGCTGGCCTGGTTGCTCTGCCTAAGGTCAGTCTTGTCCATGTGGGTTTCCAGAAAAAGGGGCAGGGGAGCAGGAGAAGGGGAAACCCTGTTTCTTCCCCATCCCTTTCATGGATGTAAAGTTGTGAGAGTTTTCTGCTGGGCATCTCATGGACAGTCTCTCTTCTCCTGACCTCTTTGGCTGCTTTTGCTGGTGGATTGCCTCCCCATGCATTCCTTTGGGAGGCCACATTTTTGAGGCTAGTGGATCACACCCAGCTTGCAGAAACAATGTCAAAACACTGCATGCCAATGACTCTCAAAACCTAAGTGAGCTAAATCTCTCTCTGGAGTGAAACCACATTCTTGTACAGGAGCGACTTCCCCAGAACATCCGTGCTCCAGCAGCCTGCTGAATCTCACCTTCACACAAAGAGGAGGGGCTTCCTTTTAGTATCAGTATTAAATTTCACTTGTGGCCATCAAATCAAGACTGGTTGCCTTCTCAGAGACACACATTAGCCAGATATACTCTAGTGAGCTGGAGAGAGTCAAACATGTTAAGATCAGAAGGAACCACTGAGACCATCTAGCCAAATTCCCTATATAACATAGGCCTGGGCCCTTCTCCAATAATACTAGATCAAACCAACTCCCTTGGGTCTGGCTAAAGCATCTCTAAGTTGGGTGTCCAGTCTTGCTGTGCAGACTGCAAGTAAAGCAGCATCCACCCACCTTAGACAGCATGTAACGATGGTTATTCTCTCCTGCCTTAGGCCGTTTTTTAGACGGACCCACCTGTGGGTAGCTCCATGCAGAGGCATGGGTGGGCAGTCCATGGATCGTGGGAGTGCACCTTTACCTACGCCACCTTCAGATTAGTGCCTGGGTCCATGGACTTCCATGGGAGCATCCTGTGCCTGTCTAAAACCAGCTTTATTTCTAATTCAGAGGCTCCCAAACGATGGTTTGGAACTCAAGTGGGGACCTGCCATCTCTGGATGGAATCATGATCTCGAATGACATCTGATAGACTTTGCATGTCCTGTGTTGTCTGGGGTCAAAGGATGACAGTTAAGTCTCAAACTGAGAACACACAGGCAAAGAGTCTGGGAACCATGGCTATAATTTGAATATTTCCCTTTAATAAATGGGAGAAGGAAGACCAAGGGACGCATAGGCCAGTCAGCCTGACTTTGGCACCTGGAAAGATTTTTGAACAAATTATAAAACAATCAATTTGTGAGTAGCCTGAAGAAAATAGTGTGAGTAACCAACATGAATTTGTTAAGAACAAATCATGCCAAACTAATCTAGTTTCCTTTTTTGAGATGGTGACTAGCTTAGTTGACCATGGGGATGCAGTACATGTAATTTATCACAACTTGAGTAAGGATTTTGACATGGTCTCACAGTTCATTCTCTTATGAAAGCTGGAAAAATGTGGGCAGGATGGAAGTACCATTAGGTGGAGTCACAATTGCCAAGCTCCACTGATCTCCACCTTCTTGCTATGCAGGTTTCCTTCTCCAGGCAGCTCCTTGTTTCTCTGTCACCAGGTCCCTTGTTATATTACAGCAAGAACAGAACTCAATGATACCTTTTCAGTTCCACTGTGAACCATAAGTCTTTTTCACCACAGGACTCATGATATTTGGTGTTTCACTCCCCGCCACACACACACTTTTTTTTCATGGGGGAGCCCAGCAGGACTCAGCAAGGTGGATCCCAGGTCAGGTTGCCATGGAGCCCAAGCACAATCTTCTCTACAGGTTGCAGTGAGCAGTTCTTCTGGCTGAATACCTGCAAATAGAAGACCGCCCCCCTCCCCAGCCCCATATCCAATGCAGCTCCAGCAATTGCATAACTGACCCGCACACTATGAAGCAGCCCCTTTGCACTCACACAGACAGGGGCAAGCTCTCTCTCAGTTTGCTGTTTAGTTTAGCTGAGTGGGGCTTTTCCTCTATGAACTGACAGTCTGCAAGAATGCTTAGCACTTCAAAACACTTCTCTGACTCCTCAGCTGCTTCTCATTGGCACTTTTTCAGTACCTAAAAATCAAAATTCCCAACACACTTATTCTTCTGTACCTCTCATGTATCCCCCTACTCTCCCCCCCACACATCCTTCTGTATCTCTTATCTACCCATACCTGCCTCTACATTTACACCCATGTAACTATCCTTCTGTGCATCTCCCACACCCATTCCATCTCCTACACACACACACACACACAGACACACACCCCTCTTCTCCCATGTCTCCCTCCCCACACACATACCCGTGCTGCCCCAAGGCTATGGGGATGTGTGTGGGATCGTTTTGCAGGGGCATAGGATTGCAGGCTTGGAGGTCATGCCCTTGGGGAGCTTTTTCCTACTCTGTTTCTGTTCCGTTTACAAAAACAAAACTAAAAAAAATCTGGAAACAGGAAAGGTTCAGTGGGTTCAAGTATTTTGGTCCATCCTAATTGCTACATGTGCATATTTGCTAAGATCCATGTGCAGATCTGCAAAACACCCTACCCCCACCCTACCCCAGCTTTGCAAATAACTAACTCTCCACTAATGATTTAACAGGAGAGCTTAGCTGCCATTTATGCACCAAAATGCAATGAAAAGTTCTCAAATCTTTGGGAAACCTGCCTCTTCATTTCTCTCATCCTCTGCTGTCTCTGTGGCTGTACTGTTTGTCTGTAGAAAGTACAAAAGGTAATACACACAAACCACTCTTTGTGCTGCACTGCTCAGTCTGTTTTGGAACTCTTATGTGTCTCTACAGTGGCAGTTCTGGTCTCAGTTCCCCATCACAAGACCTTTTTGATCAATACTGTTTCAATTTCCTAGCAAAAACTATTGTCCTGGAATTTACCACAAAACCCCGAATGCTTTGCTGCTCTGAGATCTGCCCGCCTCCCATTTATCTTACCCTCAAGGCCTTTCATTTGTAAGCTGCCCAAGCCCCCTGGATGGAATTCTAGTGCGCAGAGCCTGCGAGTTCATAGCATCCCTGGAGACGCCCATGAACTCAGCAGCAAAAGGTTAACAGTGCCCACTGGTTTGCAAGAGTTACTTTCCAAAATTTTCTTACCCATCACAAAGTAATAAACAACATCAGTTTGGGATTATTCATGCTATTTAAAAACTCTAAAGCACACACCAGCAAGCTGCAGCGGGCTCCTCTCTGAAGGAGAATGAGGCCCAGCAAAGAGGCAGAGCGCAGGGACATTATACAACTAGTTCTACAGACTGTTTTGGTCTCCCTGCAGTGGCAGCAGGACTCAGCTGTGATGCCATCGGAGCCCAAGACCTGGGCTGGGTCAGTAATGCACATGACTCCTCTGGTTACAAAGCGCTGTGGGAGTAATGAAGACCATTCTTTACTGTCGTTCCTCTCACCACTCAGCCATTTCCCCAGTGAACCACAAGGGGACGCTGTGTTGCTTGCATACCTTTCATAAGAAGTAGCACAAGTGGGGTGTGTAATGCTGCACCCACACGTTGTAACTGAACGTGTTCACTCAAAACACATACTTTGTGGTTATTTACCCTCAAGTAGAGTAACTCAGGTCCCAGGAACCTCAGAAGGCTTTTATATGCAAGAATGTCCCCACCCCAAACCAAAGCCATACCTAGCCTATGGCCAACATGGCGGTGGCCACTGACCACAGGTGCATTTAGATGTGGAGCCCCAAGCAACCATGCCCCAGAGCTGCTAAATCATCAGCTGTGTGTTTGTCGTGCCATGACTGCCTGCCCCAGACTCTCTTAGTGCTTAGCCACTACTAATGAGTGGGTGTAGGGGGATCTTCCATGGGGGGGGCAAAGGCCTCCCCCATTAGTACTGGCTAAACTCTCCTGCTTAGTGCTGGCTAGCAGAAGCAGCAGTGAAGGGAGTCTGGATGAGGCAAATGTGATGCAACAGACACACAGTTGATGATTCAGCTGCCTTGGGGCATGGTTGGTTTGTGCCCCTCATATAAATGTACCTGTGGCCACTGCCATGTTGGCAATAGGGTAGTTGAAGCTCTGACCAAAACTCACTCCACAGGTCAGTGTGATGTGAAGGGGTGGGCACTCCCTGTGATTCTTGATGTTACATCTGATAGAAGACCATAGAACGGGCATTGGCAACCAGAGCACCCTGGACAGTGTCTGCAAAGGATTTGAGGATTCATATAGAAGTGGCTGGAGGACTATTATCACAAACCCAGTGTCCATCACTTAGTAGGTGATGAATTAATCTATGTGCTAAATAACCCCACCATTCCCCTCAGGGTCCTTTAGATCTGCAACCACAAACTCTACCACACATTGTCACAGAGGGTGATTTCAGACGTTACGGGCGCCCAGTTCACCACAGTGGATTTCTGGCGGGGATGAACCGAACAACCACCCCCCGTGGTCAATAAAAGCCCCAAACAGATGTAGACGGGACCGGGACTATGGCAGGGAATCGGGCCGCCAGATCACGGGCCGGGGCAGGGCAACAGACGTGATGCCGATTTCCTGCCATGGTCAAAACACCCACAAGGCACTGGGCAGGGGCGGGACACAAACATGGCTGCCAGAGGGCAAATGAAGCCACAAGGGACAAAAGGGAACGCCCACACAAGGGAAATGGGAAGGGAGGGGGAAGAGGGAGAAGAGCTGTCCAGGTACCACACACAACAGGCACACAGACAATGTGGGCACAGTGGAACTCACAGCACAAACACACGCCCAGGCACACACCCACACCCAGAAGGGAAAGAAAGGAAAAGGGGAGACACGGGTGCCCGGAGAGCACACAAGGCACACGGGGAACGGGGGGGGGGGCAGAACAGGGAAGAGGGGGGGACACAGCACAGGGG
>QEPC01007937.1:141645-176748 GCA_003113815.1 Sphenodon punctatus
GCATTATACCTCCTGCCTAGCCTAGTTAGGGGCTCCTTGCGAGCTCTCCTAAATCCCTTGGACTCTTATGTTGCAAGGGCAGTGGCCAAATTTGGTTTGGCTGTAATTCGTAAACGTAAAGCCACCCTTGTGATAAATGATTGAACCAACTTGCTCTTTTGAAGGGGAATTTGCCAATGTACAAATAAGAATGATGTTGAAGGGTGATGTCCTCATTATCGACCCTTCCCCGTTGGGACTTAGTCTTGTGAATAAAATGAGGGACCTAGGTATTCCTGGTCCCTCGGGAAATATTATTTTTCTGGTACTAATATCTGGGTTTAATAAACTACTTGTGTGTGCGATCTTTAGCATGTATATGATTATTGCATGAAGGAAGCATTTCCTGATTTATTTATTAGTTTATTACGTGTATTACTTGTTGATTATTTTATTTTTGTGCTCTGCAATGACTTCGGTCACGCAGTAATAAAGTTTATTATTTATCCATTTATCCATGACACGCAGACCCTACACCCTGGAGAGGGGGTGATGGAGGGCAGGCAGGAGAGCCAGTGCAGCACTGCAGGTTCAAAGACACACACATGGAGGATGCCAGGAGGGCCAGGCCGGGGGTCCCAGAGCCCCACGGTCACACAGGCACCGAAGGGGGGGCTGGGGCCTCAGGACGGAGCACAGGCAGGTGAGGACAATCTGATGGACACAGGCGAGTCGGTGAGGCCATGCAGAGAGCCGGACCCAGGCACCGGGGAAGCCAACCATGGAGGGGAACACCCGGTGCAGAGGCAGGCAGGGGGGGCCCAGAGGGGGCCTGGAGCCACAGGCAGGGGCAGAGGCACCCCTGGAAGCAGGCAGTACAGCAGCATGGCAGAGACATCAGGGAGGTAGCTGCCAGTGGAACCTGGCCCCCGGGCACGGGTGGGAGCTCACCTGGGGGTAGACGACCGGGGGGCCGGGAGGCACACCGAGACTCACAGCCAGTTGCTGGGGCCACAGCAGGCCCAGGGGGCGGGTGTCCCGCCCAGTGAACCAAGTGGGGCCAATGGATCATGCCCCAGCAGTACCCCAACTAGGACATGTGGTGGGCAATCAGGTAGTATGCCTTGAATGGATCCTGCATGGACAGCCCCAATTGCACATCCGAATGGGACCACACGCCCAACAGCGCCGACAGCTCATCTGCGGTAGGCTCAGACACACAGCAGTCAGCAGCAGGGGGCCACGGAAGCTGACCCAGATCCAATACACCGCCCCACGAGAGCGCTGGTACCCACGGGCTCCGTGAACACAGCCAAAGTAGGACACGGCCAAGGCAGGGCCCCCCTCTGCAAGGCAGAGCGTGTAGGTGGCCAGGCTGCACACAGACAGCACAGACATGGTCTCAGCCACAGACCAGGCCACATGAGCGCACCTCATCTCCGGGATGCGCCCATTGGGGAAGGGAACCAGCCCCAGCGTCTCAGCATGCAGCCGGCAATCCCGAGCGCTTGCCTCATAGCCGAAGTAGCGAAGACCAGAGCTTAGGCTCACATAAGCACCTGACTGGCTGTCCGGGCAGCCCAGGAGAAGCTGCATGGCCGGGGTATGTCACAGGTCACACAGGGACATGGTCTCGCAGAAGGTCCAGGTATGGGGGGCCCCATGGGGGCCGGGATGCGGGAGCCCAGTGGAAGCATAACCAGCCATGGTACAGCTAGGCAGGGAGAATAATACCACGGACAGGGGGGCACACATTACCCTCCAGGGTCGGGGGGGCCTCCGAGGGGTCCCAAGGACAAGCTAGGCTGCCACAGGTCGCAACATTGTATAGCAACAGAGCGAGGCGTTGGGTGCAGACCCGGCACAGCTGCAGGAAACAAGCGCACAGACAGGACTGCTAATCTGGATGGCAAGGACACAGTGTTGCAAACAGGTAGGGGGAGTGTGTGATGGCAGAGGGCATGCAGCTGCAAAAGGAACGCACAGCTGCGTGCGACCGTACGTGTGCCCAGCCCCATGCTAGGACAGCAGGTGCACCCACCAGCACACCCACAGACACCAGCATCGTGGTGGGAGGCCCGGGCATCTGGGGGTGGGGCCCTGGCCCACCCAGACCACCACCGGCCCGACATGCCGCACCCCCCACCCTGTCGCGCAGTAACGGGTACGGGAGGCATTCTACTGTTCAGACCTTTTATTGCACCCCCGTGTACACGTGCACCCGACCCCTCTCCCTCCACCCGCACCTGCCCAAGCCCCCTACAGTGCCCCCCTCATACCACCCTCCCCCTTTCCCCCTGTCCCCCCTTCCCCCCACATTTCCAGGGATGACCCCTCGAGCGCCCATGGGTCGCCACCGAGCTCTGAGAGCTCTCCTCCCCCCCCCCCATTGTCAGTGTCCTCAGCAGTCTCCTGGGATGGCTCCAGGACTGGCAGGGTGGCCAGAGGTTGGGGGAGGGCGGGCCCAGGGCACCCCCTTGAGTGGCTGCACCCTCCGGATGGCTGGGGGGACTGGGAGGTGGATGCGAGGCCCCTGGGGGGATGGGGGCAGCTGGTTTGGCTGGGGTAGGGGTGCCGAGGGGCCCGGCATGGGGCCCTGAGCATGCAGGGTGCCTGGAGGGGCAGCTGCCATCACATAGGCACATGGTGCCCGCATGGAGGAGCAGGGAGGTCCCTATGTCGTGGGAACTGTGATGGCCTGTTCCAGCTGCCCAAGCCCTTCCACCTGCCTGCTATGTTCCCAGTGCTCCCACCCCTGCTCAAGGTGCACCTCACCCTGGAGCCGCATGTCCCACACCTCCACCCACTCCAGGGACCACTTGATGGCCGCCTCAATCCGGTCCATGCCCACTATCATCCTCTCCCCCTGTTCAGCTGAGGTACAGATGATTTCCTCTGCCTGTTCCTCCCACCGGTGGTGGACCTGTGCCCAGTGCTCCCTCATGCACAGTCCTGGGGGCACGGGCACGGGATTCTGTGGCTGTTGCAGTTGCCCTGTAGGGTACAGGAAGGTGAGTGACCTGCTGGCCTGGGAGCCCGGCCCTGGGATGGGCCCAGGTCTTCATGGATCCCCAGGGGTGTCACCTGGCCCCTTCCCACCCCCTCCCTGCCCTCCAAGCTCCGTGAGTCCCGGGTCCCCCTCCCGACACCTCTGTGGATTCCCCTACCTGGACCGCATGCCTCACCTGGTTCCTCCACCTGCAATCTGGGCTCCTTGGCCGCCTGGGTCTGGTGCCGGGGTGTTCCATGCCCTGTGGGTGATGAGAGGGCATTGTGGGTGTAGGGGTGTCTGGGTGCCCGTCTGGCACCCAGGGCCCCTTCCAGCATAGTCCATGGGGGCTTCCCCCAGCCTTGCACCCTCCCTGCCCCCTGCCCCTGGGGCCCTGGTCCCTATCCCCTCCCTGTCGCTCGCTTACCCTTGATGTCCATCTCTGATCTGTCCGAGGCCAGCCCCTCGGTGTGGGATGGCTCCCCCAGGGACCACTGGCTGAGGGTGATGAGGGTGCCGGCCTCAGACTCCGCCTGTCCAGCCTGGAGGTGGGGGCTCTCCAGGCTGCTGTCTGGCCTGCAAGTGCCGGAGGTCCCGGGGCATTCCTCCTGGGGGTCCAGGGCCCTGGAGTGTGTGCCTGATGGACTGGCAGCAAGGGGAGGGGGTACCTCGGTCCATTCCCTTCCCTGGACCACTGTGCTCCCCACGAGCCATGGGGCGACTTTGAACCCTTCATATGCAGTATTCGGTCCAGGGCATCATAGAAGGGGGCGGTCCAGGCTCCGTGTCCAGACCGCCGATTGTTGTCCCTGATAGTCTTGTACCCCCTCTTCAGTTCTTTGGCCTTAGAGCGGCACTGTGCCACGATGCGATGGTGCACCGCCACCCCCATTTCCCAGCACTATGTCCTCATAGACATGCTCGTTCCTCTGGTTGAGCGCCAGCTCCAGCTGGTACTCCAGGGTCCTTATGAAGTCCTGGGTCTCCTGCAACCCCCACTGGCCCCTCTGTGGTAGGGCCTTCTCCCCCGTCTCCCCTGTGGGTCCTCCTCCTCCTCCTGTATTTTTTTTAACAGAAATACAGGATAATATAGAAGTTCTTGGGGTCAATAGTACCCCACCATATTAGCAGTAAATCCCAACAGTCAAGCTATTGGGGTTGAATTGACACCACCCCTGCCCCAGTTTTGGAACATAACATGTACATAATGCAAAAGTAACTATGTTTACTAACTATGTAAAAAAACATAAGAACAGAATAGCATAATAACAACAACATAACATGAGAACATAATACCATAACAATTCAAGCAGTCTCATAACTGTCAGTTACATTCACACAAATACAGGAGTTAATTCCTAAAATGCTGTCTTTCTTTCCCTGCCCCCAGAGCTATGGAATCTGATTGGTTACAAGAAAACCTTGGCTTAACACATTTTGGGACTAGCACAGACATGTATATTGCATATGAATGGGTTATCCCTCTCTAGTAATAGGCCAGGAAGATGACTTGGATTAAGACAAAGACAACAGCCCAATGGTCTTAAGCAGTTAGCATGGATAAGCAAACAACATTTAGTAACTGTTAACTTCATTATAGAGCAGTGGGATCTGCTATATAGTTCAGGTGTGATGCACGCTCAATTATAAAGACCCAATGTTCTATTCATTATGAAACTGACACTACTAAAGTTAGGATCCTGAAATGTGTAGTGAAGGATCACTTGGGTAAGAGGTTGATTTTGTCCAAATATCAGGAGAATCAGTTGGAGAGCTGCTGAGATATTGCAGTGAGAAAATGGCACTTCAAAGTCTGTTTTTTTCGGTCAGTCCCACCATCTCGATTTGACCAGGGTATAGGGGTTTAGTGTTGACTGGAAGGAGGTGTGAACTTTTTAGAAAATTGAAGGAGACTGCCAGGGGGTGCCATTTGTTGGGTTTTTTAAAAAAAAAATCTGAGTAGTATTTTGTTTAAGTTGTGGCATTTTCAAAATTCAATGTTAACCTATGGAGACCCCATCAATAACGTGAGATACTACATGGGGTGACAACACGAGCAGGGTATGAGTGAGGATTCTTTCAGACTCTGCTTCAGTCATCCATCCATGATGTATTAATGGATGAACTGGAGGAAGTTTCAACAGGGGTTTAAGGTGTGGCAGGGGGAGGGCAGGAAGCTGGAGCGGGGGTAGGGCATGAGGAGGGGGGCCTGGTTTGGTCAGTGGGGGGGCACAGACCTGCTGAAGGATACTTTAAACACCTCCCAGTCGCTTGAAGTCATTTGAGCTGTGCAGCCAGCTGCTTTATCTGGCTTGTTAATTTCACCAGGGATGCAGGTCAGCTCCGTCTGAGTGGGGGGAGGGGAGTACACTCAGGGCAGATCTGTGTGGGTGGATGGGGGGGAATGGAGGGGTACAGATCAGTCTTCGTGGTTGTGGGGAGGGTGCAGAGGGTCACATTGGGTTTGGGTGGGCAAGGGGGAAAGGGAGGGAGATTGGGTCCAGAAGCTGGAGCCAGGGTTAGGGCTTAAGGGGAGGTTGGTTTGGCCAGTGTGGGTGTGTCAGAGTAAAGTCAGGTCTGAGTGGGTGGCGGAGAAAGCACAGGAGGGCAGGTCAGCTTCAGGTGGGGGACATCTGTTTGGTTTGGAGATTCTCCCCCCCAGATGCCTGTGTTACCCCAACAGTTCCTAGTGGTTCAGCTGATCCACAGCTGGTTGCCGTCTGGTTAATTTCACCAGACAGGTGAAATTAACATGTCAGAAGACAGTCATTGAGCTGCAGAACTACCAGGAACTGCTGGGGGTAACTCCGTGCAGCGTTCCTGAGGTCAGGTAAGGTCCGGGTGGGCAGGGGGAAGGAGCGGGGGGAAGGAGCATGGGGCAGATTGAGGGAGAAGGAGCACGGGGTAAGGTCCTGGGGTGGGGGGAAGGAGGGGGTAGATCGGGTCTGGGTGGACAGGGGAAAGGAGTATGGGGGGGGAAGATCAGTGGCGGGGAATGGGGAAGGAGTCCCAGAGGCAGGTAAAGTGTCTTTACACATAACAAAGATTGGATGTCAAAACCCCTAAGCACATGTTTGGCCATTATGTGTAAGCAATCTAACAATCCCAACTAGAGGTGTGCACCAGGGGCCCATGTCATTTTCATTTCATTTTAGTTTTCATTATTCAAATATGTTGTCTTTGTTTTCATAAATATCAAATTGTTGTTTTCGTTTTTGTTTTTCATTGGTTTCAATTAAAAACACGTTTTTGGCTTTAACTTGTTTTTCACTATATGTACCTGAAACCTGGAGTGATTATACCTTAGAAGGCATTATGTGTACCAAATTCCAAAAATATTGGATAAAGGAATCCAATTTTATAAGCAGTTGAATTATATTATTTTGCACAAATCTTCATATATATTCTTAGCTGTAATGTCTTTGACTTACATTTAATGTATCTGGAACTTGGCAAGTTTATACCCCTTCCCATATTTACTATCTTTGCCAACTTTCAGAAGTATTGGCTAAACGGTCCTGGTGGTATAAGCAATTAACTTATAAATGTATGTCTGACTGTAACATCTTTGTAGTCCAACCAGTGTACATGAAATTTGGCAGAACTGTATATAACACTTTAAAAATCATCTCTGCAAAATATCAGAAAGATATAATAAAGGGTACTAATTTTATATACCTGCACAGCACATGCAGAGAAGGAGCCTATGCCAGGGATTCTCTTACGTGTCACTGTAGTATAAGATCAGTTTGTGATGCCAATTGGCCAGCATAAATATCAACCAACTATCCTCATTCTGTGCTGTGACCATCCCAACATCTATCCCCCACTTGTTACTGGGAAGTCAGAAGCATCTGTTTAGGAAACAGCCAATAGAGATTCTCTTATGTTCTCTGTTACAGTGCTGCAGGATGTGATTGTGATAATAATTGGCCAGCCTGGCTGTGTAAACTCTGGGTGATTTCAGATGTTACGAGATCACAGTCAACCACAGACAACCCTGCGGCGGTGTCAAAGAACCACAAACATCTGATCAGCGGCATCCAGATGTTCACCATGCTCAATCACAAGTTGGGGCCGAACCCAACCACCGTTCCGGAGGTCAGGACGGGACCATCGCTGGAATGGTGGTCAAAGAGATTACCACTGGGAAACCACAAAACGGAATGACTGAATGGCAACTACCAGGCGGGATCGAAAAGCATGCAGTGTCACTGCCAGGCAACAAGCAACACACAGACCAGGGAGGGAGATTTAAAGGGCACACAGCAGCAGGAGAACGTGGTGGGATGGAGCAAGGTGGAAGGGAGGGGATATCAGAGGGTGAGCGAGCAAGGGAGGAGGCAGAGGAGGAGGTGGTGCTGGCGATGAGGTGGTGGCAGAGGAGCAACAGCTGGGGTAGTCCACCCCAGAGGAGTCAAATGGCCAGGGGACAGAGGCACCCCGGAAATGGGTAAGGAGAGTGAGAGGCACAGGGTCAAGAAGGGGGGGTGCCCGGTGGTGGGTCTGGGAGGGGGCCCACATGTCGGAAGAACCTAGGCACCTAACACACACACACTCTCTGAATGACCCACAGACCCAGAAATGGGCTCAGGAGCCAAAGCCCCCAGAGGAGACTGGCAGAGGGCAAGCAGAGGAGCAGGAGGACGAGTAGGATGAGGCGGTCACACGCGGAAGACACCAGTACCAGAAAGGGGGGGTAATGGGGGTACAAGGAGACCCAGAACTTCATCAGGATCTGAGGGTCCCTCGAGAACCAGGTCGAGCTTGCCATGAACAAACGAAAAGAGCACGTATTCACAGAGATAGTGCGGGACATGGTGACAGCAGGGCACCACAGGACCATGGCCCAATGCCGCTGCAAGGTCAAGGAGCTAAAGATGGGGTACAAGTCTGTCAAGGACAACAACCGGCAGTCTGGACATGGAACCCAGACTGCCCACTACTATGACGCCCTGGGCCGCATCCTCCACATGAAGGGCTCCATAGTAGCCCCACTGCTCGTGGGGAGCACAGCGGTCCAGGGCAGGAAACAGGCTGATGTACCCCTACCCCTGGCAGCCCTGCACGCAGGCACCGACCCCGGGGTCCAGCCCACCCATAGGAACGCCCCAGGACCTCAGGGAGCAGCAGGCCCCCCTCGCGAACCAGCACCGTGAGCTCACACCTGCAGTCTGACTCGGGCAAAGCCTGTGCGCTCAGTTCCTGCAGCTTTGCTGGGATCTGCTCCCCATGCATCACTCACTAGCCATTCGAAGTTGTGGCCTGCAGGCTTATCACGTCCTTGTTGCTCCCCTGCTTCCCTCCCCAGCCCACATGGGAACGTGGCACCCCTCTTTCCTTGCTGATCAGACCCTCTGCCTGCTGGACCATGGCCAGCTGTGCTGCCCCGGGGCTTCCGCAGTCCAATTCAGCTGACTTCCTCTATAGCTGGACCATCCGGGAGACCATGGCCCTGTGTGTCCTGTGGCAGTCCCCGGCTGTGCAACTGCACCTGTGCTGACTGGATACCCTCCCTGGTGCCTATGCGAGTCTGAGCTCTGGCCTTCGATACTTTGGCAATGATGCTAGCACTCGCGAGTGACGGCTGCATGTGGAGGTGCTGGGCCTCCGTCCCTTTCCCGATGGGTGCATTCCAGAGGTGCAGTGCTCTCATACGGCGTGGTCCCCAACAGAGATGCTTTCTGCCCTCTCTGTGTGTGGCCTGGCCTGGTTCTCTACCTTTCTGGAGGAGAGGGGCCCTGCCCTGGCTGTTTCCTACTTTGGCTGCATCCATGGGGTGAATGGCTGTCAGCACCCGCCTGTGGCAGAATATCACCACCTGTTGGAGCTTGGGCCCCTGCCCTGGTCCCCTGCTGCTGACTATGCCTTTTCAGAGGCCACTGGAGCAGAGCTGACAGTGCTGGCTACTGTGTGGTCCCATGCGGATGTTCAAGTGGAGCTCACCAGACTGGATGCATTTGAGGCCTACTACCTCATTGCCCACCACATGTCGGGGCTGGACTACCACTGGAGCATGCTTCAGTGGCCGCACTACGTGCATCTGGTAGGTCACCCTGCCCCAGGCCCCTTTGTGACCCCATGCAGCCTGTCTCTTATACACATCTAGATGTGTATAAGAGACAGGGCCCCTTTGTGACCCCATGCAGCTGACTGTGAGGCCCCCTGTGTCGTCAGTGCCATGGATGGGTGCCCCTCCTTGTGCTCCCTGCACCCCCCCTGGTGACTCAGGGCACCGGCTGCTCGCTCCATGCTGTTCCAGTCTTGCTGCTGTTGTGGATGGGTCTGTTGCCTCCACTCCGCTCACCTGTGTCGCAGTGCCCCCTCCAAAGGCACTCCCTGGCCTTCGCTGCCTGAGGTGTTGCCCTTCCTGTCCGGCCCCCCCTTGGGCTTGTTCCTGCTGTCTGAGCCCACTACCGGCTCTCCCCATGGTATTGACATCCCTTGGCCAGCTGCCTGCTCTCCTGTATCCATGACCTGACCCTCCCCACCACCACCACCCCTTTGATGCCTCTGTGACTGTGCGGGCCAAGGAGCCTGGACAGCGCCCCCCGGCTTTCTCTGGGGGTGTGGGTCTGCATGTGCTGCATGCCGGTTACTGCTCACCTCTGTCCCCGGCCATGCCTTTGCATCTGTGCGCGGGATCCCTGCTATCCGGACCTGCCTCAGACCACTCCTGTGCCTTCCCCGGCTTCGTTGACCTCCCCCTATGACTGTGCTCCATCCCTGTGGGGACCCCAGTGCCTTCGGCTGCCTGTGTTGCTGTTGGGTGTCCTGTGCAGTCTGTACTGGCAGTGGGGTTCTGGGTGCCTGTCACCTTGTCCTGGCCTGTTCCCGCCCCAGTCCCCTCCGTTTCCTTGACCCAGGGCTCCCCCCTTCCCCTGTGTGTGTTGGCCTTCCCAGTGTGCTTCCCTGCTTCCTTCCTTTCCCGTTCGGGTGTGTATGCACTCGGGCGTGTGTGTGTGTTTTGTGTCTGCTTTGTCCGCAACTTCCCTGTGCCTGTTGTGTGTGCTGCCTTAGCCGCTCTTCTCCCTCCTCCCCCTCCTTTCCTGTTTCCCTTGTGTGGGCATTGCCTTTTGGCACTTTCGGCTTCGTTTGCCTTCGGTCGGCCATATCTGCCTCCCGCCAAGCCCCAGTGTCTTTTGGGTGTTCTGGCCACTGTCCTGGATCAGCATAATGTCTGTTGCATTGCCCCCAGCCATGGTCCAGTTTTTCATTTCCTTGCCATGGTCCCTCTCCCATCATATCTGTTCAGGGCTGTCCTGGACCATGGGAGGGGGTTCGCCAGATTGCCACCGTTGGTAATCCACTGTGGTGAACGGGGAGCACGTAACATCTGAAATCACCCTATGTCACCTGATTGCTGGGATGCTATCTCCAAAGTCCCAGTTATGTCCTTTCTATGCCTGCCTCAGGGCCACCCCCTATGCCTGCCTCAAAGACACTACTGATTGGTCCTGTAAATCTAGATGCATGCAGTAATTGGC
This sequence comes from Sphenodon punctatus, assembly GCA_003113815.1. NCBI lineage: Eukaryota > Metazoa > Chordata > Lepidosauria > Sphenodontia > Sphenodontidae > Sphenodon > Sphenodon punctatus. Next base: position 152,101 of record QEPC01007937.1, read on the forward strand.
CTGTGAATGTGTCTTTCAGTCTTTTGAGTTACTCCATATCCTCCCTCCTACAGCCTCTCGCCCCCTGCCATTCCAGGTGCCTGCCTCTGACTGGCATTGCATGTGCTGCTCTTTATCTGAATAATGGTCTTCAAGGAGACAACTTCAATTGTTTATAAAATTGGGTCCCTTTATCAAATTGTCCTGTAGTTTGGCAGAGATTACAGGGACTGTATGTGATACATTCCTGACAAATATCTTGTAAACAGGATGGAATATACAAATGTTACAGCTGGAAACATATTTTCAGGTTAATGTCTTATACCATCAGGACTCTTCATTCAATATTTCTGAAAATTGGTAGGAGTGGTACACTTGTGGAGGGACATAATATTCACAGGTTTCATGCAAATTGTATGGAAGATGAAAACGTTGTAGATGTGAATGTGTATGGAGCTTTTCTTAAAATCACAATGTTCAATTGCTTCTACAATTGGTTTCCTTTATCTATTATTTTCTAAATTTGGTACATATAGTTTTCTCCATGTGTAGTACAATCTCCCCAAGTTTCATCAGAATGGAATAAGAAACACAAAAGCAATGGGTAGAAATACATTTTTCAGTTTTTCCCTTTATTTAAAAAACAAAATGTTGTTTTCTTTTCTATTTTTGTTATTATTATTTGGCATATTCATTATTGCAATAACAGTAATGAAAACAACAATTTTCATTATTGTTATTGTAATAACAAAAATGACATGATTCCCAACACCAATTTGGCCACCCGTTGAACATGCTATGTGAACACCATTGCATCACAAGGACAATTTGCATATTCAGGCAGAACACATGGTCAACATTGTGTCTGATGATATCATGTGATGTGTTAGTACTGAGATCGGGTGGCGAGCAAAACACCAATTTGCCCCAAAATGGGCTGTGTGTCTAAACAGTGCCACGTGGTGAACACAAAGCCAAACTGGGGTTCATATCAAGATCAAAACATACATTCAGACACCCATTGACATTATGTCTAAAGACACCAAGGGAGGGCAGGGGAAAGGAGCGGGGGGGGTTAGATCGGTCAGAGTGGAAAGGAGCATGTGGGGGTAGATCAGGTGGGGGACGGAGAAAAGGAGCATGGGGGAGACAGGTAATTTTTGGGGGGAAGGAGTGCAGGGGGTCATATCANAGGGGGCAGGGGGAAAGAAGCACGGGGAGCAGACCAGGTCTGGGTGGAACATGCGGGACAGGCAAGGTCCTGGTGGGGTGGGGGGAAGGAGTGGGGGCAGGTAAGGTCCAGGTGGGTGAGGGAAAGGAATATGTGAGGGTAGATCAGGTGTGGGGTGCACAGGAAAGGAGCATGGGGGAAACAGGTAAGGTTTGAATGGGGGAAGGAGCATGGGGTAGATTGGGTGTTGGGGGCAGAAAATAAGGTTCGAATGGGGGAAGGAGCATGGGGTAGATTGGGTGTGGGGGGCAGAAGAAAGGAGCACAGAGGAGACAGGAAAGGTTTGGGTGGGGCGGGAAGGAGTTCAAGGGCAGATCGGATCTGGGGGGTGGGTAGAGGGAGCACAGGGGGGCAGGCAAGTTCCGGGTGGGATGGGAAGAAGGAGTGGGGGCAGGTGAGGTCTAGGTGGGTGGGTGGAAGAAGCACAGGGGAGTGGGGGAAAGGAGTGGGGACATGTGAGGTCCAGGTGGGTGGGGGGAAGAAGCACAGGGGAGTAGATAGGGTCAATATGGGTGTGGGTGGGGAAAAGGAGGACAGGGGGCAGGTAAAGTCCAGGAGGGGGGTAGATTGAGTCTGAGTGGACAGGGGAAAGGAGCATGGGTGGAAGATCAGGTGGGGGGCAGGTGTAAGGAGCATGGGGTGCAGGTAAGCTGGGGTGTCATGAGGAAGGAGCATGGGGGGACAGATTGGGTCTGGCGGCGGGGAAAAGGAGCATGGGGGCAGGTAAGGTTTGGGTGGGCAGGCACAGGAGGGGGGAAAGGAGTGCGGGGGGGCATGCAAGGTTCTGCTGGGGGAGGAGTGCGAGGGGGCATATTGGGTTCAGGGGACAGGGGGAAAGAGCATGGGGGGCAGGCAAGGTCCTTGTGGGGTGGGGGGAAGGAGTGGGGAGCAGGTATGGTCCGGATGGGTGGGAGGAAGGAGCACAGGGAGGCAGATTGGGTCAGGGTGAAAGGAAGGAGCATGGGAGGGGGGTAGGTAAGGTCCAAGGGGCAGGGGGAAGAAGCGGGGGGTGGCAGGCAAAATTGGGTTGGGGAGGATAACGGGAGACAGGAGCTGGAGAGGTCAGATCGGGTCTGGGTGGGAAGGAGTGTTGGGGACGAGCAGTCAGTTTAGGTCCATGTGGGAGGAGGAGGCAGCACGTAGGGGAGGTAATATCAGGTCCAGATGGGAGGAGGGAAAGAGCACGGGGGCAGGGGAGATTGGCTCAGGGAGGGACGGAGGAAAGAGAACACGTGGTCAAGCAGGTCAGATCTGGTCTGGGTTGGACGATGCTTGGAGAACATCCAGGCACATTTACAAGGGGACGTGTATTAATGTTTATTGTGCTGGTTTTAGCACACGCTGATACAAGCACACCCCTCTGATGCCACCCGAAGCCTGCATCACATCACATCCATCTAGCATTCCACCTCTTCAGCTTCTACTGGAGTTGCTTGCCTGACAGCCATAAAACTCCTTTCAGTTCCAGCTAACCAGAGACCAAACCCCTTACACCTTTAGGCTACTAGTTTAATGATTTGGTAAGATAGATTCACAGTTAAATCGCTGGTTTCATAATGCCAGTGATTTGATGAACAAGTGACAAAGATACAATCTCTTTCATCTGCATTGTCTGTCAGACAATTCATTCTGGAGTACATTCTTGGATTGCCTGGTATATTTGCAAAAACCTTTATTGTCAGTTACAGGCAGCAGTCCTTTCTGCTCTGTGACAGTATTCAACAGAGAAAGCACAGCAGCTGGTCTTTAACGGAGATGCGCTCGGTTCTAAGGTTGCTGCCTCCTACTTTTCTTTCCTCTTTCTAGCCAAAAAGCCCAGGCTGTAGCAGGCGCAGGGATGCTTAGGCCGTTTATAGACGAGACCAAAAAGGCGGCTGATCCTTTGATCAGCCGCCTTTCTTGGCGCTCGTCTAATTGCTGGGGCCGCTTTTTAATCCACATCAGAGGGGGCAGGCGAGCCTGCCCCCTCCAACGTGGATTCCTGAAGTGCCGGCTTTACGCCGCACTTCCTGGTTCCGCGGGCGAGTTCGCATGCGCAGAAGGGCGCACATGCGCACTCACAATCTGCACCGTGTCTGAACTGCAGACACGGCTCGCAGAGACTGCGCGGGGGGGAAAGCCAGCGTTTGGCGATCCCGCTTGTAAGCGGGATCGTCTATAAACGCCCTTAATGTGTTGACACCTCAGTGTAATAGTTACGGTAATGGAACACTTACCTTTGTGCTCAGTGCAAAGGAATGCTGGAAATTTACAAAAAGGCTGGTGGTGTAAAAACCTATAGCCTCAGGCGCCAGCTAACATTCCCTTTGTTTCAAGCAATTATTGATTGCCTGTTGCCATCTTTGGCAAGGGAGAAGGACACTTGAAAGAATTTCTGATGTGGTTCTGATCTGAGAACACAAAGAGGCCCCCTTCTCAAACCCACTAGCCCCCACTCCCCTCCAAGAGAACCCGGGATTCCTGGCTCCCAGCACTCTACTGTAACCCACTACCCCCCAATCCTCTTCCAGAGAACCCAGGATTCTTGGCTCCCAGCCCCCACCCACTCTAACCCACTAGCCCCCACTTCCCTCCCAGAGAACCCAGGCGTGCTGGCTCTCAACCCCCCTTGCTCTAACCCACTAGCTCCCAATCCCTTTGCAGAAAACCCAGGAGTCCTGGCTTCCAGTCAGTCTAAAAAATAAACAGGAGATGAGGTGGAATAACAGGGATAGAGCTAGGAGAGGGGAAAGCAGCCACTTAGGGTAATTTCAGACAGGAGAGGCCCTTCGGTCCACCACGCTGAACCACAGTCTGGGATCCATTTCGGATCCCTGACAGGAATCAGTCCAGACGTCCTTTAGATGTGCTGGCCTGATTCCTACAGGGGATTGGGGAGGGGGCTGGGCTGCGCGACGTGCTCCCCCCGGTCACCCACCCTCCGGGAGATGGGTGGGCACGCGGCCAATCTGGCCAGTGAGCCCGATCCCGTCCCATGGTCAGGACCACAATCCGGGCTGGCGGAAGGTAACAGATGTTACCTTCGGCCGATCGTGGCCAAGCCAACCACGATTGGGGCCCGATCCCACCACACTTCCAGATCTCGAGGCAGCCGGAGGTCCAGAAGCGTGGTCTATTTGTTTCCTGCCAGGGGTTCATTGTGGTGAACATCTGGTGGGAAGCAAATAGACATTACAGGACAAATGGCCCCACAGGGGATTCACTGTGATTGACCGTGGTCCCATAACATCTGAAATTACCCTTAGTTGCTATGGGCTAAGAAAGGATTAGAGGTAGGATTGTTCAATTTTGAAGAAATTTCATGAATCACCACCAGTCTTTCAAAAATCACAAGTTCAACTTTAAAATCATGAGATTTTTAAAGGGACAACTTTATTAAAGATGAAGTGTTTAGGGAACTTAAGTCTTGTCCTTCCCTACTTTATGTAATGAATATATTTGTCCACTAAAATCTCATGATTTTGAAGTTCATTACGTGATTTTTAAAAGTCTTGAGACTTGTGATTTTGGATAGGTTCTGGGTCCTAAGTGAGGTGAAGAGGACAGGCATGACTAGTGCCATTTTCTTCAATACATATGGTGGGTCAGGTGTGTCTGTTGAGTAACCAGAGTGTAGGAGTAGTTGTGTACATAGTAGCAGTTACTCTCTTACATGATGGGGTGTTTATTGAATATCTTTTTTTTAAAAACCAGCACATTCCATAATCAACAAACATCTAGTTTGCAATGAGAGTTAAGGCTCTTGCTAATTCAATCATGCAATAAAAAGCATGGAAATTGCAAGTTAAGGCTCCTGCCTTAACTTATGTGCCATGTAAGCAGTAAAGATGTTGTACCATCTCACATATTGTGCTCGCTTACAACTTAGGCTCCATGCACCCACACTTTGCCAGGAGCCGAGACGGTAGCTCCTGAGCAGTCACCTCCACTCTCCAAGGCCTGCAGACCGATAAGTACATGCAGGGCCTCGGAGGGTGTGGGTGGGAGTCAAGATGGGCCCCAGGGGTGGGAGTGTTAGGGATGCAGATCCTCACCCCCACCCTCTGAGGCTGGGGAATGGACCCCAATTCCCCGGTCCTTCCCATTGACTTCAATGGGAAGGTACAGTCAGATCCGAAAACTGGGAACCGAGACGGCCCAATTTTTGGATGCGTCTGTTTTAAACCAAGGCCTGGGTCTGTGCATTAGACAGGCCGTTGCTCTGCTTTGGGCCGGTGCCCTGAGTTTAGCTGGCCCACTCCGCCAGTGGTGAGCCAGGATGTTCTGGAGCGCTGGCAGCAGGGCTGCTCTGGAGCACGCACAGGCTGCTCCGCAACTGCTCTGCCTGCACCACCGACAGGGTGTCTTTAGACAGACGGGCCACCCGAAGGGGAAGCGTGCTGACACAGCCAGCACCAGGGCAGCCCATCAATCTAAAAGCAGCCCCAAAGTGAGAGGGATATGTTCCCCCTTTTCCACCTGTTTTGTTCTCCTCTCCAGTATGCTCTTCCATAGCCCAATGGTGCTGTGAAGAGCCAAGTCTAAGGAGGTCCACTTAAGCTCCTGTTATGCACATGCAGAAAATGGCTGCCACGACATTCTGTGCATGCGCTGCCCTCAGAGGCTATTTGTGATTGCACAGAACATTTTTTGAGGTTTCTGAAAAACCTCACGAGACTCTTGAAAACACAAAAATGCCCTGCACATGCGCAAGTTGCCTGACATGGCCCTTCTGCGCATGCACAGCCCCCTGGCATCCAATTTTTGCATGTGAAGACTGTTTTGGGGGGCTGTTAGAGAACTTTGCAAGAATGGTGGTGAAAACGCCGATTCTTGCAAGATTCTTGAGCTAGAAAATCTCAGCGAGAACCTCATTCTAACTGAGATTCTCAAAGGGCTCAAAAACTCGTTTCAGCCCTAGTGCTGCTGATCAACTTGGGCCCATGTTCCCTGCTGCATCCTGAGCAAGAAACAATCCAGAAAGTCCCAGGCATCTACCCAGCCCCACCAGCAGGTGAGAATCCACCTGGAAACCATATAAAAATGTTGGAGCAGAGGGGATGTGTTCCCCCCGCTGAGCTTGGGGTCAAAGCTGCCACTGTCAGACAGGCTGATGGAACATTGGTCTAACCCAGTCTGGCACTACTTATGCTCTCCTGGGTGGGAGGAGCTTCGGAGATCAAGGGGAGGAGCTATCCCATCACTCTGGACTTATTACCCAATTGCATCTCTAATGCTAGGTGATAGCTTCATTTCAGCTCCTCCCTAATACATGATTCCTAGTTAGCTTGGAGACTGAGCACAGGCAGAAGGAAGGCTTTCTTATTATTATTGGAAGAAGTGTTGGAGCTGCTCCTTTGCCATAGCCACACCATGAGAAGGGAAAGAAACAAGCAGTTATGTTTTTGTAACAATCTCCTGCATATAGCAGGAGTTGGGAAACACTGATAATTTATTTATACATCGATGGAATATTACAGGTATAAATTATATTTAAATAAATATGCATGGAGCATATTTCCCACTCCTTGAACTTGCCAATGGCAGGTCTTCGTGGGACTTTGTTTTAATGTAAATCATACTGTGAGTTGTATGGATGCAATTTATTTCTGGTTATGTTTATTAGATTTGGGGCTGACTTAGTGGTCAACGGCTTTCTTCCAGTGCACGTTCAGTTGCTTGACTTTTGACTGCCCAGCCCCAATAGTGTTGAACACTGCAGACTTTACCCTGAATATACAGCGGAATTTTGGCTTAAGAATTTGGTGATATCCCCTCACTAGGATGTGACATAACCTTACGTTCTCCATTTGTCAGGAGCATCCAGACTTGATGTCACTCCGCTAGCTTGTTTGAGATAATTGGGACCAGAATCCAGGCTGCTGTAGTCAGTGCAGCTCCATCGCAGTCAGTGGAAATGAGTCACGGTGGCAGCAATAGGTGCTTCCAGAGCAGATGCCACAGTTAGGCCACTTTTACACAGACACTCTCACACCGATAAAATGGGTGCTACATTTTATTATACATGTTGCAGGGCGACACTGCAGCCAATCAACAAGGGCCCTTTTCACACAAGATGCCTCCACCCAGTTTCTCTGGGTGGAGGCGTCTGTGTAAACACCACTTGCGGTGGGTGTAGGTGGGTGTGTGCTTCCGCACAACACCCATCTCCACCCACCCATGGATAATCGGCCATGGTGTCCGTTGCTCCGTGGGTGGGTGGTGGGTGGAGATGGGTGTTGCGTGGGAGCACACACCCACCTACACCCACCACAAGTGGTGTTAGGTAATTTGCTAATGCAGGTAATTTGCTAAACCTAAGGTGGAATCAAATTTACAGCCCCTCACTTGCCTCTGACCCCCCTCCTCCTCTCTCACCCACACCCTCCTCTCTCACCCTCCACAACCTCCTCCTCTCTCACCCACACCCAGCCACTCACCCATCACGTGTACGCACCCAGTCTTCCTCTCTCACCCACACAACCAGCCCTTCACTCGACTGTCACATGCACACAACCAGCTATCTCACCTTTTTCACACACCACCCATGACCCACCCTTTGAAAAGAACTGCCCTTTTGTGTCAGACTGAGGTTCCACAAAAAAACCCATTATATTCCTAGGCAAGCACCAGATTGCCAATTGTTAAAGGGACATGACTGTGGTGGTGTGGCTATCAGGGGCAGGGCCATGGGGGATCCACATTTTATTTTTGTCCTGGTCCCTGCAAATTTTATGGCTGGCCCTGAGTAAGCTAAAAACTCACTCTTAAGTATTAGCTGAAGGCCAATACTTGTGGCTGCTTTTAGCTACTCCAGTCAAGAAAGAAAGCTAATCAGCAAGTAAACATGAAGTCTCTGTCATATCTGTGCTTATAAGGAGCAATGCTAACTCTGGTGGGTGTGTTGGAGCAGGGAGGAGAAAGGTTTTATTCTGTTGTTGGCATTTGTTCTCCAACATGATGATTTGTTTCCTGGCAACATAAACTAGATGAAAGATATTCCTAAGATAACCAAATAAAGCCTGAAAGTCAAAACAAATAAAATTTGCACAGAAATGGATTTTGGCTTGATATATTTTCAGAGGCATGTGAGCCCATTCATTGCATTCTCTTTATTTTATATGTATAATAGCTATATCTAAAATAATTAACAGTATAATTAGATTCCATATGGGAACCTAATTGTGACTTGTGTGGCTGTCTGAAACTGTGTATTGTTAATCATGTTAATTTTAATCACTGGGGTGAAATGGAGAGATTAATTTTGATATCTGATGAAATTATGTTTTCTGTCCAGCAGCAGAACCCTTGCTATTGCTGCTTGTTTTTTTAAAAAAATGTCCTCCCTTTAAAAAAAAAGGAGACAAAAAAGGTGAGAAGTATTTCCCACAACTTTCTCACATGTTCTCTCTTTCGCTACTAGAGTAATGATTAAAAAAGCTGAAAGGGAATAGGAGTTTCCCTGTCAAAATGAAATGAAATATTTTAAATTGTAAGTGAAAATTAATTTTTTAGTTGTAAAGCTGTTTTCCAGTGGAAAAACTTTCCAATGAAAATATTTTGACCAGCCTCAATTTTGAGTCAGGTCAGGTAGGTAAAATTCTGGTGAAAGATTTGTTCATATGTATTTGTTGGGGAAAGATAGATGGTGGATTTTTTTTTTTTAAAAGTCCAAAAATTAAATGTAAAAAGTTTAATGTTAGCATGGTTGCTCAAGAAAGAGTAAGGAAGTGCAAGCAATATTTGTTCACACTCATCTTGGTCTTTTTCAAATGGGTGCCCCCCCCCGCACATGTGTTTGTGTGTGTGTGTGTGTGTGTGTGTGGCATCCATAGGAATGATGCAAGTTACCACCGGCAGTGGGGTGGGGTGTGCCTGTGGGAACACCACTGGCGATGGGTGGGGGTGCATGCGCACTCCCATGCTCCACCCATCTTCACCCATGCATGGATCAACTGGCGCCAATGCTGGTTGCTCTGTGCATAGAGATGGGTGTGCGTCTGTAGGAACAGGTGCACACACCCCTCCACCTGCTGCTGGCACACACCCATCTCCCCACACACCATGACATGCACACACACACACACCGCTCACTCATTGCTGGCGTTGTTCGCTGGCGACTTGCAGCATTCCTATGGATGCTCCTGCAGCACACGTGTGCCGGGGGTGGGGGGATTTGAAAAGGGCCTCGGAGTTAATGTTGCAATAAGAACATTAACATTGATCCTTTCCTGAGTTGTTTTGTGTGTTTAAATTGTGTGTGTTTAAATATTTAATGTTTAAGATTTAATAACTCACTCTTTTTGCATTTATGCATATAGATATTCCTTTTTAAGTGTATATTTTTGCAACCACATAAGCTACTATAATTAATCAATTCCTTTAGCTTACTTTATAACTAAAGCTTAAAATGTTAAGCAGATATTTCTCTGCTTGCAGTGCTCACTATCTTTATTTTCCAACCATATCCCTGAGGGACTCTGAAATGTGAAATGAAAACTGATTATCTTGGAGTATTTAAAATTGATTTTCAAGCCAATCTGAAAGTATCTAGAAAAGTCAATTCATGGTGAATTCAAGTTTTTTCCTAATCATTTAGGACCAGATTGTGAATCTCCCTTTTCCACTTCCACTGGTCTAACAAAAAGTGATACAATTGTTCATTCTATGTCACTGCTTAGTGGTGGCTCAGTGAATACAGTGTGCTGGACTTGGAACTAGGAATACTGAGTTTGATGCCTGGTCTCTNAGAGACCCACCAGCAGATGCAGGAACCAGGTGAGCCAGGTGAGCCAGGTGGTCTAGTAGGGAGGGCAACCCGGGATTCAGAGAGGGGTTCCCCGGACAGTCAGAGGGGGTGGGAGGGGCTGGGGTCTGGTGGTCGGGAGGGACCTGGGGAGCCGCCCGGGGGCCCACGGGGCCCCTGCCCCATCGCGGCCAGGGGGCAGGGGCCTGGGTCAGGATCAGACTAACCCTCCCGTACTCACAGGGCAACCCTGGCAGCCAGCATCCCCAGGGCCCATGGCCCCATGGCAGTGCATGAGGGAGCACTGGGCATGGGTCTGCAGGAGGAGGGAGGACCAGGCGGAGGAGATCATCCGGACCTTGGAGGAACAGGGGGAGAGGATGATATCAGCCGTGGACTGGATGGAGGCGGCCATTGAGTGGTCCCTGGAGCGGGCAGAGGCGAGGGACATGAGGCTCCAGGCCGAGGTGCACCTGGAGTGGAGGTGGGAGCGCTGGGAACACAGCAGGCTGGTGGAGGCACTCGGGAGGCTGGAGCAGGCCATCACAGGCATGGTGCGGGAACACTCTGCGAAGATGGATAGGTCCCATAATATTGGGACCTCCCTGCTCCTGCACGCCGGCACAATGTGTGCCTACGTGGTGGCAGCCATGCCCCTGGGCACCCTGCCTGCCCAGAGCCCCATGCCAGGCCCCTCGGTGCCCCCGCCCCCTGATCAGATGCCCCAGCCAGTCCCATGCCCTCAGGGACCGCGCATCCGCCTCCCAGTGCCCCCCGGCCTCAGGAGGATGAAGCCACCACCGGGGGCCCCCCGGGTCCCGGCCCCCCTACCCCCACCCACAGCCCCCTCTGTTGGACATGGAGGAGGCGCAGGACACTGCTGGGAACACAGACAGCAGGGAAGAGGGGATCTCACAGGGATCCATGGCCCACACCGGGCGCTCACGAGGCAGACCCCGGAAATGAGGGGGGGACAGGGAGGGAGGGGGAGAGTGGTGTGAGGGGGGCACTAGAGGGGCCAGGGCACTACAGGGGTGGAGGGAGAGGTGGAGGGGTCACATGTACACATGGGTGAAATAAATGTTTAAGCACATGTATGCCTCCAGAGCCCGTATGTGGGTGATGGGGGGGCGCACCCCTGAAGGGGCCACCCCTGGGAACCACAGGGTGTGGTCCAGGGAGGGGAGCCCCTCACACCAGGGGCCCCTGGGCGATATGCCTCACCAGGGTGTCCCAGATGCGCTGGGCATAACGGTACTCCCTGGGGTTCTCGGCGTTCACGTACAGGGGCATGGGCCCGGGGGCCCGGTGGGGCTCGGGGTATTCCAGGGCTGCACCCTTGGTCTCGCAGATGTTGTGCAGCACACAGCAGGCCCCGATCACCAGGGCAGAGGTCTCCACAGTGTAGTCCAGGCGCCCAGCGAGACTCCTCCAGCGCTGCTTGAGGGCCCCGAAGGTTCGCTCCACCACGGTCCTGATGAAGCACAGGCGGGTATTGTATAGCACCTCCGCAGGGGTCCATGCGACAGGGTAGACCTTCATAAACCAGCAGGTGAAGGGGTAGGCAGGGTCACCCAGGATACAGGGGGGCATCGGTACCCCTCGATCGTGGCCCCCAAGGGCCGGCTGGAGAGCAGGGAAGGGAGAAGTATGGAAATTGATAAAGCTGTTGGAAACCCGGGCTCCCCGATGGACTGTGGAGGGCCAGTCCCCGGTGGAGAGGGGGCTCAGGAGGCCATTCAGCAGGGACAAATAGGCCTTTTAGATAAATTTGGTTATTTGTCCAAGCAGCTGGGGGATTATAAAACTCGCAGATCTGTGGTCTGCTCATCCTTCAGGTTGGATGGGGAGCACCCATTGGGGAGGGGCCCTAGGGGAAATGCCCCCCCATGTTTCCCCCTCTGCTCTCCAGAGGGGTGGCGAAGGGCTGGGGGGGTTGGGTGGAGGTCCCATTCCCTGGGTAGTCCAGGGGGACAGGAACGTCAGTCTCCCTCTTCCTGTGTGGCCTTGGTTAGTGCCCCTGCTATCATTGAACTTACCAACCAAGGTAAGGGGTTTGGGATGGCTGAACTGTAGGGGGAAATGCTACAGGGGCTGAAGAGGGCCAGTTTAGAGCTGGGTAGATGACTCCCTGAGGAAGGACTTTCTATGAGTAATGGCCAGAGAGAGGGAGGGGGGTTGTCAAGGCTTAAAGATCTTGTCGCTTTCTCTCCCCCCATGGAGAAATGACTTCATATAGTTTCCCCCGCAGTTTTGAAATTCCTGTCTTGGAATGTTGCGGGGTGGAATTCTAGGAGGGGGGATATTGACTTTCTCCCCTTCCTGGCTGAGTACAATCTTGTGCTGTTACAAGAGACCTGGGCGGTAGCGGACTTCTCTTGCCCAGGGTTCACAGTGTATGCCTTGCCAGCTACCCCTCCAGTGTGTCCGGGCAGGCCAAGTGGGGGCCTGGCGTTACTGGTGTCCCAGGACCTCCAAGTTGAAATAAAAAGTTGTGGTTCCTTGGCTTCTAACTTTGCTTTGTACCTTTGCAAGTTTAAGTCGGGACTAGAACTACTGATTGGGAATGTCTATCTCCCACCCTATGCATCACCGTTTTCCCCAGAGGATTTCTGGACCAGGATAAAGCAAGACTTCTCCAAATGGTGCAGTCAAGTCCCTGGGGCAGTGGTATTGGTGGGGGGAGATTTTAATATTCAATTAGGTAACCCGGCTCGGGGAGGATGGCAGCCGCAGTTAGACGAGGCAGATCCCCTCCCACCAAGACGGGCCTCAAGTGATCAGGTAACCAGTGTAGGGGCAGGGCGTTTAAGAGACCTCCAGGGGGAATTTGGATTGGTGATCCTGAATGGCTGTACAGAGGGAGACCTAGATGGAGCATTTATCTTTCATTCAACACGAGGGTCCAGTATTATTGACTACTGTATGTTATCTGAGAGTTTTTCCTCTCATGTTTTAGAATTCCGGGTTATCCCCAGGTGTGAAACAAATCATTTCCCCCTTTCCCTATGGATGGAGGACCCCTATAGTGGAAGGAGTCTGGTTGGGGGGTTAGGGGGGCAAAGGGATGAAATGGAGGAGGGGTTAGTCCAGAGGAAATGGAACGACAAGTTGCAACTGAGGTTCCAGGATCTTACTCAGCAGATAGTGGTAAGAGATCTGGTGGAGGAGATGGCCAATGGTAGAGGGGACTTGAGGGGCAATTACGATCAATTACTGGACTTACTGGCTCCGCTGCTAGCTGTCAGGAAGGTGGTAGCCCACCACAGGACCCAGGGTCCACCCTGGTTTAATGGCGAGTGCAGAGATCTGCGGAGAAAGTTGCGGGGGCCACAAGGAGGGTAAGGGGTGACCCGTCCTACACCAACAGACAAGAGCTTGCCGATCTCCGTAGGGTGTATCGTGCTTTGGTGTCCTCAAAGAGGCTGGTTTTTCTGAAGGAAGGATGGGTAAGATTGCTGGCAGCGGCACTCAAAAAAGACTCAAAACAGTTCTGGGACTGTATACGATCAAAGACAGTTAGGAATAGGGGAGCCCCAATACAAGCTGAGAGCTGGGAGGAATTCTATGTGGGAATTTTTTCCAAGAGTGGAGAGGTGATTAGTCCCTTGCCTGTAAGTGCACCTCTCCCTGAGTGGCCCCCAGTTACCAAGGAGGAGGTGATGACCTACATAGGGAAATTGAAGTCTGGGAAGGCCCCGGGGGAGGATTTTATCCCCCCCCCCAAACTGCTAAAATGGAACCCCAAGTGGTGGGCAAACTTGCTGGCCCCATTATTCACGGAAATTAACAACACTGGGATTATACCTAAATCATGGCTTAAAGGAATTATTGTGCCTATTTTTAAGAAGGGGGACCCTTCCCAACCCAGGAATTACAGGCCCATATGCCTCCTAAGCATCATAGGAAAGCTATATGCACGCTTCCTTTTGGAAAAATTAGGGATATGGATGGAGGAGAGTAAGATCCTGGAACCCGAACAGGCGGGGTTCCAACGTGGGAAATCCACGCTGGACCAGGCCCTTGTCCTTTCTCTTCTTACTAAGAAGTGTGTAAATCAGTCAGGGGAATGTTATCTGTGCTTTATCGACCTCTCGATGGCATTTGACTCGATCGATAGAGAGAGATTGTGGTGGAAGTTAAGTGAGACCTCTATGGACCGTAGACTATTATATCTGGTGATAAAATTGCACGGGGAGAATACAATCCGGGTCCGTCCAGGCACAGCATTCTCTCTGTCGGAGGAAGTACGGATTGACAAGGGGGTCAGGCAGGGTTGCCTGCTGGCCCCCTCGTTGTTGAACCTTTTCTTGAATGATGCTATTTCTTACCTTAAGAAGTTAAATAGCCATGCCCCAGTGATCGGCAACAGGAGGATCCCAGCCCTCATGTATGCTGACGATACCGTGTTAATATCCCAGACCCTGGTAGGGCTAAGGAGGGCTATGCAGGGGCTCGGGGAGTTTTGCATGCAGGAGGGCCTGCAGATCAATTTTTGGAAAACCAAAACGATGGTGGTGGGGTGGAAGAGACCGTGGAAATTACATCAATGGGTAATAGAGGGGAACCCCATAAACAGGTGCGAGAGTATAGATATTTGGGGGTTATTGTGTCAGCCTCAATGAGCTAGAAGCCCCATTTGAGGGCTGTAATAGGCCAATGCAGGAGCTCAGCGGGGGCTTGTTACGGGGGTACAGGGATCACACGAGCACGCTTTCACTCTTGAATGAGGGACGTGGTCAGAGCAAGGAACTCTGGGGACTAGTTGCCCATCAGGATAGTGTGTGGGCCCTTCCTTGTGCAAGCACAATTGGAAGTTCAGGCCCCTATCATCATAGGGCGCTGCTGACCACGGACCCACTGTTGCCCCACACTCTTTTCCACTCTCCACGTACTTCCAAGGGTAGGGGTGTAAGGAGATCACCCCGGGGGGTGCAGGAACCCAGGTTTGGGGAAGGGAATACAGGGCACGGACACTCACCTCCGAACTGCAGGACACCAAGACAAGGGTAGGCAGGGCACTCACCTCACAACAACCGTCCACTCTCACTCCACACACTCACAGGTTCAGGGATTTAGGCAGGGATTCAACCACACGGGCAACGCTCAGAATACTCAGTCTCTCTTGCACTCTCAGTTCAAGTCACGCAAGGGGGCCGGTTTCAACAATCACCAGCGCCGTTTCCCAGGCGGCGCTGGCTTTTATACCCCAGGCCCCGCCCTTGTACGAGCCCGCAGCCGCTCTGATCGGCGCTGCGGGGGCGGGGGACACGCTACAGCTGGGCTACCCTGAGGGGGCGGGGCCTCCCCCCGACGCTCCTCTGCGTTCCTGAAGGGCGTTCCCTGTAACTGCGGGACACGCCCTTCCTGGTTCTCTGTGCCTGGGGGCGTGGCCTCTAACCCCTGTTTCCCTCCTGGAGCGTGCGGGGGGCGTGTCTCCGCCCCCGGCAGCGCCGGCGGCTCCTTCACTGACTGGGTCCCCTCCGGTGCCATCGGAGGGGAGCCCCCATGCGGTCTTTGCCCTTGCGGGCTATCAGGTGGGTCCGGGCCACGCAAAGGTTGTATAGCGGGCCCGGGTCCCCGCTCGCCCCGCGTGCCGCGCAACCTGCCCCGCCCACCACTGACATTACCCCCCCCTCGAGGTCGCCGGACCCCATGTGAGCAAGGTCCAGGCTTCTGTGGGTGGCGGAGGTGAAAGGCGCGGAGCAGCCGAGGGGCTGACACATTGGAGGCGGGTTCCCAAGATCGTTCTTCGGGACCATAGCCCCGCCAATCTATTAAGTAATGTAGGCGTCCTCGACGGAGTTTGGCGTCCAGGATGGCGCGTACCTCAAACTCAGGGCCGGCGACCGACCATTCCGTGGGTTCTGGAGGTGCTGTTGAAGAGGGGTCTTGAGCTGGGTCTGCTTTCTTTAACATAGACACATGAAACGTCGGATGCAGTCGGATATGCGGCGGGAATCGTACCTTGTATGTTACGTCATTAATTTGTTGGCTGATTGGAAAAGGTCCAATGTATCGGACATCGAGCTTGGTGGAAGGACGAGTAGAGGGGTAATGACGTCGGTCAATCCATACCCAGTCCCCTGGACTGAGAGGGGGTTCCTGACGACGGTGTTTGTCGCCCTGTTCCTTGTAGCGCTGTCGGGCTTGGTGCAACACCCGGCGTGCAATGGACTGGGCTTCTTGTATTCGTTGAATGAGGGCCCCTGCGGCGGGTACATCAATCCCTGGAGCGTCGTAGGTGCCCATTTGGGGGTGAAACCCGTAGGTGACGAAAAAGGGTGACGTGCCAAGTGAAGCGTTCGGGGCATTATTGTAAGTGAACTCGGCCAGGGGGAGCCACGTGAACCAATCGTCCTGGAGGTAGTTGGTGTAACACCGGAGGTATTGTTCCATGTTTTGGTTCACGCGCTCCACCTGGCCGTTAGCCTGCGGGTGGTAGGCTGTGGTTGGCTTAAGGGATACCTGTACGGCCTGGAAGAGGGCCTTCCAGAAGCGTGCTGTGAATTGGGATCCCCGGTCGCTAAACATTTCTCGAGGCCAGCCGTGCAATTTGAACACATGGCGAATGCAAAGCAACGCAGTACGTTTCGCTGATGGTAGCCCCTTGCACGCAATGAAATGGGCTAGCTTCGTAAGGTGGTCCACCACCACTAGGACAGTATTGTATTGCCGGGATGGTGGTAATTCCACCACAAAGTCAAGTCCGATACGTTGCCAGGGGCCTGGGGGTAAAGGAAGGATTTGGAGAAGACCTGTAGGAGCTCGTCGGGGCACTTTGGTTCGTGCACACGTGGCACACGCTGAAACGTGCTTTTGGACGTCTTGGTGCAGCGAGGGCCACCAGAAGGAACGCAAAATCAATTGCTGCGTCCGGTCGATTCCCGGGTGGCCCGCCGTAGGAGCTTCGTGATGTGCCCAGAGGATGTGGGCTCGACATGACGGGGGTACCACGATGCGACCTTGGTGCCGGTGGAGTCCATCAGTGGATTCGATCACCGTTCCTGGTTCGGGGGTAAGTTCTTGTTGGGTAGCGTCTTGGAGGGCCTTTGAGGACAGGTAGGTGGCGGCAAACGTTTTAGCCTCTAAGATAGGCTCAGGAGGTCGAGGGTCTTCGGGTTGATCCTCACGGTAGCGAGATAGCGCGTCGGCTAAAACTTGTAGCTTGCCTGGTCTGTAGCGGATACGGAAGTTGAACCGGGCAAAGAAAAGGGCCCAACGCGCATGTCGTGCGTTAGCAATGTGCGCACTCTGCAAAAAGGTTAGATTCTTGTGATCCGTAAGCACTAGGATGGGGTGCTGTGCCCCCTCCAAGTAATGGCGCCAGGTAGTGAATGCTACCTTTACGGCCAGAAGTTCTCTATCCAAGATAGAGTAATTTCGCTCCGCGGGAATCAGTTGTCGTGAATAGTAGGCACAAGGAAGAAAGGTTTCGGGGTCTGTGGCCGGTTGCAGGAGCACAGCCCCGATGGCTCTTCCCGACGCATCAGCTTCTACGCAAAAAGGTTTCTCAAAGTCCGGATGTTGTAACAGAGGGGCGGTGGTAAAGGCGCGCTTCAGGAACTCAAAACTTCGTTGTTGGATTACTCCCCATTGGTATGGCTGATTCTTTTTAAGGAGCTGTGTTAGAGGGGCCGTGATTTCCGCATAGTTCGGGATATATTGGCGGTAATAATTTGCGCTACCTAAGAACCGTTGCAAAGGTTTTACCGCTTTGGGTGGGGGCCAACGCTGAATGGCCTCCACCTTGGAGGCCTCCATCATGATTCCTGCTGTGCTAATGACGAATCCCAGGAAGTTAACGGTGGTAAGGTGGAAGAAACATTTTTCTTGTTTGCAGTAGAGTCTGTTTTGGCGCAGCCGTTGTAATACTTCTCGTACGTGGGACACGTGTTCGTCCAAGGTCGATGAATAAATCAAAATGTCATCCAGGTAAGCGATGACGTAGATGTCCAAAATATCTCTGAAAATGTCGTTGATTAAGTGTTGAAATGCCCCGGGGGCATTGGCGAGACCAAAAGGCATGACCCGATACTCGAACAGGCCATACCTAGTTCGAAAGGCCGTCTTCCACTCATCTCCGGGGCGCACCCGTAACAGGTTATACGCCCCTCGAAGATCCAGTTTGGTGAATAATCGCGCGCCCTGCAGGCGGTTCAACAGTTCCGGGATGAGGGGGAGAGGGTACCTGTTTTTTATGGTAATCTGGTTTAGCCCCCGGTAGTCCACACACGGTCGTAGGCCTCCGTCTTTTTTTGCCACAAAGAAGATAGGGGCTCCCGCAGGGGACGTAGAGTGGCGGATGAAGCCCTGCTGAAGGTTTTCATCGAGGTAATTTCGTAAGGCTTGGAGTTCGGGCGCTGCCAGAGCGTAGATCCGTCCGAAGGGGGGTTCCGTTCCGGGCAAAAGGTCGATGGGACAATCGTAGGGACGATGGGGGGGGAGTTCCGTGGCCTGGGTCTTGCTAAATACGTCTGCATAGTCCCGATAGATCGTGGGTAACGTGTCCCCACTGGGGGCCTTTTCGGGGGCGATAGTTCCCCCTAGGAATCCCCGGGGTCGAGGGCGGAGACAGTTGGCGACGCACCGAGGCGAGGAAAACCTGACCTGTTTAGTGGACCACACTATGCAGGGGTCATGGGTTTGTAGCCATGGGGCTCCCAACACTAATTGAAATAAGGGGGTGCACACCACATCGAACGGGAGTCGTTCGTAGTGGTCTCCAATCGTACATTCCAAGGGGTCGGTGCGGGTAGTTATAGGCCCGGACACCAAGGGCGACCCGTCGATGGAGTGGATGGCCTCCGGGGGAGTCTTCGAATGGATTGGAATGGACCACTTCATAACTAGGGAATTATGAATAAAATTCCCGGACGCTCCGGAATCCACCAGGGTCCATACTACTATGGATATCCGGGGCCCCAGGGTAAGGGTCACAGGGATCTGGAACTGTGCACCCCGCGGAGGGACAACGAGTGAGGTTTTCATTATTCCTATGACCGGGGTACCCCCACATTGCCCCGGTCGCGCCCGTTTCCCGGCCCCCGGCGGTAGGGGGGCAGGGCGGGGCATTCCCCGATAAAGTGGGTAGCTTCTCCACAGTAAAAACACGAACGAGAGGCCCGGCGGCGCTCCCGTTCCTCTTTAGATAGGGGCCCTCGGGATGCTCCGAGCTCCATGGGCTCAGGGTCGGGAAGCCGAGGCGGCCCGGGGAGCGGGAGGGCCCGAACCCAGCCGGGTCGGGTTTCTTGCTTCCGCTCCCGCCGGCGCTCCGTCAACCGAGCCTCTATTTGGAGGGCCAGGTTAGCGAGCGCTTCCCAGGTATTTGGGGTATCAACTAGGGCCAACTGGTCCTTAACTTCGTCCCCCAACCCTCGTTTGAACATGACCTTCAGGACCTCATTTGGCCACTGTAGTTCCAGGGCGAGCTGCTGGAACTGGGTCAAGTATTCCAAAACCCCCCCTTTAGCCTGCCGGAGGGTCAAAATAAGGGTCTCCGCATCCCGTTTTCGATGGGGGTGATCAAATAGGAAGGTAAGCTCCTTCACAAAGTCAGCATAATTGCTGAGTAATGGGCTGTCTCCCTTAAGGAGAGTAGTGGCCCACTCCAGAGCGGTGCCCCCCAAGTTCCCGATAATGAAGGCTACCTTCTGGTCATCTAAGGCGTAAGTAGTGGGTTGGATTTTAAAGGTCAGCCGACACAAGGCAAGGAATCCCTGGAAGGCATGTCGGTCCCCAAGGAATTTTTCCACTCGGGGGCCTTTTGGTTCACGGGATCCTAGGGGGGCAATTGCCATTGCAGGAGGAGGTGGTAACGGAACATCCATTCCCCGAGCCGCCGGTTCGGCGGCCGCTCCCTGCAACTGGGTCACGGCGGCGGCCAGCCCGCCTTGCTGGGCCTGTAGGTCCTTCATATCCATCGCTAAGGACTGTACAGCTCGGGTTAGTTGTGAAATTTCTTTTGAAATATCCATACTAGCTTGAGCCCACCCAGGGCCACTAAGGGGCTGGTGATTTGTTACGGGGGTACAGGGATCACACGAGCACGCTTTCACTCTTGAATGAGGGACGTGGTCAGAGCAAGGAACTCTGGGGACTAGTTGCCCGTCAGGATAGTGTGTGGGCCCTTCCTTGTGCAAGCACAATTGGAAGTTCAGGCCCCTATCATCATAGGGCGCTGCTGACCACGGACCCACTGTTGCCCCACACTCTGTTCCACTCTCTACGCACGCTCGGGGGGAGAGGTGTAAGGGAGACACCCCGGGGGGTGCAGGGGCCCAGGTTCGGGGAAGGGGGTAGCGGGTACGGACACTCACCTCCGAACTGCAGGGTACCAAGACAAGGGTAGGCAGGGCACTCACCTCACAACCACCGTCCACTCTCACTCCACACACTCACAAGTTAAGGGATTTAGGCAGGGATCCAAACACACGGGCAACTCTTTATCCACACAGTCTCTGCACTCTCAGACGAAGTCACACAAGGGGGCCGGTTTCAACAATCACCAGCGCCGTTTCCCAGGCGGCGCTGGTTTTTATAACCCAGGCCCCGCCCTGGTGCGAGCCCGCAGCCGCTCTGAGCGGCGCTGCGGGGGCGGGGGACACGCTACAGCTGGGTTCCTCTGAGGGGGCGGGGCCTTCTCCTGACGCTCCTCCACGTTCCTGAAGGGCGTTCCCTGTAACTGCGGGACACGCCCTTCCTGACCCTCTGTCTCTGGGGGTGTGGCCTCCAAGCCCTGCTTTCCTCCTGGAGCGTGCGGGGGGCGTGTCTCCGCTCCCCGCGGCACCAGCGGCTCTTTCTCTGCCTGGGTCCCCTCCGGCGCCACCGGAGGGGAGCCCCCATGCGGTCCTTGCCCTTGCGGGCTATCAGGTGGGTCTGGGCCACGCGGAAGTTGTTTTGCGGGCCCAAGTCCCCGCTCGCCCCGCGTGCCGCGCAACCTGCCCCGCCCGCCACTGACAGGGCTATACAAAAATTATTCTTCTCGCAAGGGGTGAGACTGGTGCTGCCAGCCCTCTGGCTGTTTAGGGCAAAAATGCTGGCCCAGTGCTTGTATGCATTTCCTTTATGGGGTCTTCCTTTCTTGGAAGGGCTTGAGCATGCCCAGAACCAATTCCTGTGAACGATCTTTGGAGTCCCCCGAGGAACTCCGGCGGTATTGCTAAGGCAAGGGACAGGGAGTGCTACTATATGGTCCCGCGCTATGGCAGTTACCATGAAGTACTGGGTCAGGGTGGCTCTGTTCCCCTCCCAGGAGGGCTCTCTGCTCAACATGGCAGTGAGAGAAGGACTTGCAGAATCATGGATAGGGCAGGTGGAGGAGGTGGTGAAGTCCCTAGGGTTCTCTAGAGAGGCCCTGGGGCAGGTGGGTCCAGAGCAGGCAAATTCCCTATTACTAAGAAGAATCTTAGACCAGGAACTGCACAGAGAGAGGGCACTCCTCACCGCATAGAAGGTCGCCCCAGAGTACCGTCCTCCAAGTGGGGAGGAGTGGGAGCAGAGCTATCTATATAAGTGGCTGGATTTCAGCCGACGTAGAGTCTTTACTAGTCTGAGGTGTAACGTATACCCCTCAGAAATGAGGGATGGAAGATGGGGGGCTATCCCTAAAGAGGAGAGACATTGCCTGCTCTGCAATCGTCCTGAAATGGATTCCCCCGGCCATGTGCTGCTATATTGCCTGGCTCTGGCAGAGGCAAGAGCAACGGTATTGGGGGGGTTCATTTTAAAGGAGGTGAGGGCCACAAGAGTCCCGGAGGACCTGGTGGCAAGGCTACTTGGCAGTACTGATTAGGAAATGGCAAGGGCGGTGGCCAAATTCTGCCAAGTTTTCATTAGGACAAGGGCAGTCCACAAAGATTTGTGTGTGGATTAGACCATCTTGGTGGTAGTGTGTCCTGGGGGTTCCTCATACGGGCTGGACCTTGGGTTCTCTATAGAGATAAGCAGAGGGAGAGCGGGGAGGTGTAATCTATGAAAACATGATAGCTGGCCGGATAACGGTTACTTTTGTAATGTTCTGTCTACTGTATTAGATGAACTACGCAACGATTATTGTGTGCTATGGCTTTGTAGATTTATGTTTGTGTGGAGTATGTTATGTTTTTAAGGATGTTGTTATGGCCTCGGCAAAAACAATAAATGGATTTTAAGTAAGTACCCCCTTGATCCAGGTCATCCCCATGTCAGCGAAATCCCCCCGGAACATCCGGGCATAGAAGGGGGAGATGGTCATGATCCGAGCGTCGTGACTGCGGCCGGAGTTGCCCGTGAAGATGTCTATGAACCGGCCCCAGTGATCCACAACTGCCTGCAGCTGCAGGGAGTGGTACCCATGCCGGTTCACATACTCTGCTGCCTCCCCTGCGGAGGGATGGAGGATCTCGATGTGGGTGCCGTCCACGGCTCCCATGCAGTTGGGGAAGCCTCCGGCCGTGAATCCCACCATCATGGCCTCCTGGTCCACCAGCTGGATCGTTCTGTCCAGGAGCCCTCCACAGGCTCACACACATCCCGGAGTATACAGGCTACGGTGCTGAGGCCTACCCCGAAGTGCTGGAGTCGGGTGTTGCCAGGGCCCACACCCCTATGGCCACCCGCTGGATCATGGGGATGGGGGTCCTCATGGAGGTGTGCTCTTGCTCTAGCCAGGGCATAAGGAGCTCCGCTAGCTGCAGCAGGGTGAGCTTGTCCATCCTGAGGTGAGCCCTCCAGGCTGCCTCGTCCCACTGGGACAGCGCCCTTGCCCACCAACCCTGTGGGCGCTCTGAGACCCAGAGGTGCCTCTCAATGGGCATAGCAAGCAGAACAGACCTGCGCATGGTCTCCCTCGCCCACAGGAGCCACCTGGCCACCTCGCAGAGCGCCGCGGGCCGGGGCCGGGCCCGGCTCACAGCCTGCCAGTCTGCCCCGGATAGCCTAGGGGCCCTGAGCCAGGCACGGGCTCTTCTCTGGTCATGGTGTGCCCTGTGGGCCCTTGCAGCTCTCCAGGCCAGGGAAACCTGCAGCCGGGTGGCCAGGTGTACCTCCGCACCAAGGAGGCGCAGCTGCTCGGTGTGGTCGTGGTACCACTCGGCTACAAGCGCGAGGTGCATCCAGTAGGTGGCTTCCCTGTCCCGCTCCATGGTGGTGGGGGCCCCGGAGGTTGTGGGATGTTTATTATGGCCCTCCGATAGGCGGTTGTGCCGGGGGCCGGCCCCCAGCCGGCCGGCCCCCCCAATGGGGTGCATGGGTCAGTGGGCATGCCCATGGTTACACGTGCTGACTGTGCATGGGTGCTCATGCCTGCATGGGCATGCGGTTCCGTGCGCTCCTTGTGCAGCTGCATGCCTTCACCCATCAACCCCCCCATGCCTGTATGCAACACCGTGGCCTTGGCGTCCCGATTAGCTGTTATGTGAGTGCTACTGTGTTGGGCAGCTGTGCCAGGTCCGCACCCCACGCCTCGCTCTGTTGTGCTACAATGTTGCGGTCTGTGGCCTCTTTTCCTGTCCTTGGGACCCCTCAGAGGCCCTCCCAGCCCTGGAGGGTATGTGTGCCCCTTGTCCATGATGTTATTCTCCCTGTCTTGCTGGACCATGGCTGGTTGTCCATCTACTGGGATCCCCATGGGGCCCCCCATATCTGGACCTTCCACGAGACCATGTCTCTGTGCGACCTGTGGCATACCCCGGCCGTGCAGCTGCTCCTGGGCAGCCCGGCCAGCCGTGCGGGTGCCTTTGCAAGCTTGAGCTCCGGACTTCGCTACTTCAGCTATGAGGCGAGTGCTCGTGATTGCCGGCTGCATGCAGACACCCTGGG
Source organism: Sphenodon punctatus (assembly GCA_003113815.1). Lineage (NCBI taxonomy): Eukaryota > Metazoa > Chordata > Lepidosauria > Sphenodontia > Sphenodontidae > Sphenodon > Sphenodon punctatus. Next base: position 175,836 of record QEPC01007937.1, read on the forward strand.
ACTGGTTCGCTTCCCTGATGGATGCATCCTGGACAAGCAGTGTTTTCATGTGCCCTGGTCCAGGGCTGAGACTGTGTCTGCGCTGAGTGTGTGCGGGCTGGGCGCCTACACGGTGTGCCTTGCTGAGGGTGGCCCTGCCTTGGCCGTGTCCTACTTTGCCTGTGTTCATGGGGCACGTGGGTACCAGCGCGCCCATGCGGCAGTGTACCACCGGCTGCTGGAGATGGGACATCTTCCTTGGCCCCCTTCTGCTGCGTGCTGTGTGTTGGAGCCTTCTGCGGCAGAGCTGTCGGCCCTGTTGGGGGTGTGGTCCCATTCAGATGTTCAGCTGGGTCTCTCCATGCATGATCCCTTCAAGGCCTACTACCTGATTGCCCACCACATGTCCATGCTGGGGTACCACCGGGGCTTGATCCATTGGCCCCACCTGGTTCACCGGGTGGGGCGCCCAGCCCCTGGGCCCGCGGTGGTCCCCAGCGGCTGCCTGTGAGTCCTGGTGTTCCTCCCGGCCCCCCGGTGTCCTGCCCCCGTGTGGGCTCCTGCCCCTGTCTGGGGGGGGCAGTCCCTGCTGGCTGCTCCCTCCCTGATGTCTCTGCCGTGCTGTGGTGAAGCCTGCTTTGTGGGGTGCTGCTGCCCCTGCCTGTGGCCCCGGGCCCCCTCTGCGCCCCACCCCCCAGTCTGCCTGCACACCCGGGGTTTCCCTCCGTGGTTGCCCTCCCTGGTGCCTGGGTGTGGTGCTCTGCATGGCCTCACCAACCCAACTGTGTCCAGCTACCTGTCCCCACCTGCCAGCTCTGCCACCTGCTGCCCGCCCCCTCCCTCTTGGGTGATTGTGTGACCTGGGGGTTCTGGGGCCACCGGACTGGCCCTCGGTGCTTCCTCTGGGTGTGTGTGTGCATCCTTGGACCTGCAG
>QEPC01007937.1:177053-206681 GCA_003113815.1 Sphenodon punctatus
CCCGCCCCCCCCCCCTTTGCTCCCATTGTGCTTTGTGTGTTGTCCGGGCGCCGGTGTCCCCCTTCCCTTCCTTTGTGTGTGTGTGTGTGCCCGGGCATGTGCTCGTGCTCGTGCTGGGTGTTCCACTGTGGCTCTGCTGCCTGTGTGCCTGCTGTGTGTGGTACCTGTGCGACTCTTCTCCCTCTCTCCCCTCCCTTCCCGTTTCCCTTGTGTGGGTGTTCCCTTTTGTGCCTTTTGGCTTCGTTTTCCCTCAGGTGACCATGTCTGTGTCCCGCCCCTGCCCGATGGGTTCTGGGTGTTTTGACCACGGCTGGGAATCGGCATCACGTCTGTTGCGCTGCCCTGGGCCGTGATCTGGCGGCCTGATTCCTGGCCATGCTCCCGGTCCCGTCACATCTGTTCGGGACTTTTATTCACCCCGGGGGGTGGTTGTTTTGTTCACCCCCACCGGGAATCCACAGTGGTGAACCAGCCACATCTGAAAACACCCATTGTCCCTGTGTCAAATGTTGGCATCATTGCTACCCATTTTAGGATCATGCTGATAAGGCAAAGACTGTGTTTCAGTGCTTTTCTCAGCAGGGATGAATTGTTGGATGTTTTCTTTTTTAACTTTTTTATTTTTTCCCAGTATTAATATAACTGGGACAACACATAAACAGAAAAAATATAACAATGCAAAATAAAACAAGATTTGTCCTTAGCATTAATAAATTCTTTTAAAAGACCTATTTGTGTTGGTTTATGCTATATTACAGTTTACATTATTTTTCATGTTTCAAAATTGGTAGCCAAACACTAAATGTGCTTGAGTCTGGTACAAAATGTGCTTGAGTCTGGTACAAGATGTTGGGCAAAAAAATCCTCTCCCTCCCAGGGACCTGAATCCACTGAGTAACACCAAGTAAAAGGGATGAGAGAAAATAAAGGACAAAGTCCAATTGAAATGTACAAATAAGGTGTACTATATCAAACGTTTATACGTAAACTAAATACAATAATAAAAAATGCACAAAAATGCACCTGTGTATGCATACAATCTAATGACCAATATTGATAAACATTATGCAAAGACAATACAAATGCAATCATACAGTAATAGAAAATCAAGTTGAATAAAACCGCTACCAAGGGTATTTGTAAACCTTAAAATAATAAAATAATCAATGCTATCAGCCAATCATAAATAAAATGTCCAAATGATAGAATAATGAATGCGCATGGCGATATCAACCAATCATGTGTGAAATGTCCAGACGCATTTCGGAAACAACCCCCTTCTTCAGTGGATCAACATGCAGGTATACACAACTGGGAAAAGAATTTACGTATGAAGTCCATATGAATATGGTATGCAATAAGCTGACTAATAACCATATAGTTAAAACTGTAAACCACCAATTACCTTGTAAATTACAGAGTTGAATCTCAATACCTTAGTTCCAGTATTTTTCTTAAATATCAAAGCACTCCAAAGTATAGTCACCATCAAATGGGTCCTGTATGAGGTCCACATATGGAATTAATACCCGACCCCAAATAAAACATACGTAAAAATATCAAAAGCTCTCACGGCTTAGCATACTCCCCGAAGAATTTTCATATGTTCCAAAATGGTAAAAAACCCATAAGGCTCCCTTCTTTATTTGAACTAAAAAAGGTCAATAAATGCCTCTCTAAATATATATATATATATATATAAATACTAGCAAACATTGAAACACATTGAGCTGGACAAAACCAGGGAAATTGCAGAATCCTCAATATATCCCATGACTATCTATTATATTTCAAGACAGGCACACAATGGCACCATAGAATTTAAAATTTACAGCCCAAGCTTACTGATTGTATAGCAAACGCCATACAATGTTTTAGCTATGCAGTTATTAGTCAGCTTATTGCATACCATATTCATATGGACTTCATACTTAAATTCTTTTCCCAGTTGTGTATATGTATACCTGCATGTTGATCCACTGAAGACGGGAGTTGTTTCCGAAACGTGTCTGGACATTTCACACGCTTGGTTGATATTGCCATGCGCATTTATTATTCTATCTTTTGGACATTTTATATATGATTGGCTGATAGCGCCATGCGCATTCATTATTTCATTATTTTAAGGTTTACAAATACCCTTGGTAGCAGTTTTATTCAACTTGATTTTCTATTACTGTATGATTGCATTTGAATTGTCTTGCATAACGTATGTCGATATTGCTCATTAGATTGTATGCATACACAGGTGTATTTTTTATTATTGTATTTAGTTTACGTATAAACGTTTTAAATAGTACACCTTATATGTACATTTCAATTGGACTTTGGCCTTTATTTTCTTTCATCCCTTTTACTTGGTGTTACTCTGGTACAAGATGACCTGACATTTTGTTTGCTGCTGTGACTCACCAGGCGTCATTCCTCCAAGGCTAGGGCTGAACGAGAAGATAATTTTTTTCCTCATGATAAAACTCATGAATTCAAGAACCAGGACTAAGGTCTCGCAAGATCTCCATCCTGGAGCAAATTCTCTGGCAGGAATTTTTAAAAATAAATCTATAAATAAATCACGTACATGCACAAATGGTCACCAGACTGTTTTGCACATGCACAAAATGACTGCTGTCCTTAACCAAAATGATGGCAATAGCATCATCACCATTTTGGTTAAGGTTAGCAGCCATTTGTGCATGTACAAAACAGTCCAGCAGCCATTTTGCACATGCACATGATTTTTCATTATTATAGTTTCCTGCTTGAGAACTCATTCCAGGTAAAAAAAATAAAAATCAGGTGCATGTGCAAAATGGCCCCCCAGACAGTTTTGCGCATTCAAAAAATGGCCACCAGGCAGTTTTGCATATGTGCAAATTGGTCACTGCTTTTAACCAAAATGACAGCAATAGCATTACTTCCATTTTGGTTAAGGGCAGCAACCATTTGTGCATGTGCAAAACAGTACAGTGCCTATTTTATGAATGCACAATGATTTATTATTATTAATTAATATTATTATTTTATTTTTTCACCTGAGAACTGATTTCGGGTGAGAAAAAAGTCATCACACATGCACAAAATGGCTGCCAGGCTGTTTCGCACATGTGAAAAATGGTCGTTGCCCTTAGCCAAAAGGGTGTTGATGCTATTACTTTGGTTGGTGTGGTGGCCATTTTTGCACATGCGCAAAACAGTCTGGTAGCCATTTTTCACATGCACAATTAATTATTTATTTTTAAAAAAAATTCTTGCTGAGAACTCAACAAAAAAGTCCCAGTTCTTGGTTTGTCTCAGATGAGTTAAGAACTGGAATTTTGACAAGATTCTCACTTTTTGTGGATCTCATTTCAGCAAGCTACTAACTTGGAGTGGGTGGGTGATCTTTTCCCTCCAATAAACTATCACCCTGTGATGAAGATTCCTGAGGTTCACCCTTTCTAGCTGAGACACCCCAGTCCCCTCCAGATGAGCCACAGCTCAGTTTCCTTCACTTACAGTATTCACTAGCCACCACTCAACCAGTGGGCTGGTCCATAAGGTCTAACCAAGGGTAAAAACAGAAGTGACATGAGCTCGCTATGGGCCAGGGCTCACCGCACATGTGGTTCTGCACTGCCAGATGTTGGCCCGGGCAGATAGGTAGCTGGTATGGAATAGTGCCAAAATGTTTGGACAAAAATATGATCCTGAGGTGATTTTATTATTATTATTATTATTAACAAACATTTATATAGCGCAAGCAGTGTACCTGGCACTTTACAAAGTAATAAAATAGACACGGTCCCTGCCCCTAGGGCTTACAATCTGAGAGACAGGAGTTGGGGGAGAGACTTAGGAAGGGGAACAGAGGGAGAGACAAGGGGTCTAACATTCATGAAGATGCGAGGTCTCAAGTGCACGTACTTGGCTTGGTTACGATGAGAATGACAGCAGGCAGGTCCATGTTGCAAGGATAAGGGTAAACCGATCGTAGGTATAGGAATAGTGGCTCAGCAGGATAAAGAGTCAGACAGAGCAGAGCGAAAGAGGTGAGTTTTAAGGAGAGATTTGAAGGTATGAAGGGAGGGGGCAAGGCGGATGTGGACAGGGAGGGAGTTCCAGGCATGGGGGGCAGCAAGTGAGAAGGGACGAAGGCGCTTAGGGGAGCAGGGAAGGCGTGGAAGGGCGAGAGAGGGGACAGAGGAGGAGCGAAGTGCACGGGCTGGAGTATGGAGGGCGATAAGTGCAGAGAGGTAGGGGGGAGCAAGGTTGTGAAGAGCTTTATAGGTGAAGACTAGGAGCTTGTGCAGGATTCGTTCAGGAAGGGGAAGCTTAATTTGAGCTTAATACCTGTGAAATGCAAAGCAGACACCTTATCCTCCCCCACAACTTATTTAATAGCCCTAGGAGTTTACCTAGCACTGCTAACTGGGTGAAGCATGACAATCCTGTGTTTTTATTCATACAACGGAACATTTGATGCCCCACGCCATGTTTGTTTCACACTCAGATTTCCACTTGCTTTTTTTCCTGCTCTCAGAAACACTGTTTAAATTCCAGTGCAGAGGTATAAATATCCAAAATGGATGTCAAAAAAAAGATAAACAACAGTATTTCTCCACTGTTGGAGAGACAGAACAAGTAGGATTAGGTTTAAATTGGAGCAATGTAGATTTCAGCTAAATATTAGAAAAAACTCTGTAACTGTAAGAGCAGTTGAGCAATGGAATTGGTTGCCTGGGGAGTTATTCCCTGAAAGAAGTGGCTACAGAGAAGGACAGTTGAAAGCAGAGTATACGAAGGAGGGGGCAAACAGCAAGAGTAGTCCAAATCCTGTAGGTTCTCTGGGCCAGTTTGGGGCTGCTTCCATTACCACCCATGAAATCTTCCTCATTGACAAGCATGCAAAGAGTGGGCTGGAAGACACTATAATAAGGTGATTCACAGCTGATTGAAAAAACATACTCAGAGTGATAATTAATGGCTCATTGGCCATTTTTACACCGAGGCCCTCCCTCCCCCACTTGGTGTTCAGGCGGGTGTGTGAAAGGGGGTGCCTGCTCGGTGTTTGCCGTGTGAACACCGAGTGGGATGGGTGGGGGTGCGTGCGCACTCTCACGCAACACCCACTGTCACGGGGTTGGGGTCCACTACTCCACATTTCTGGGTTAGGTGACTCAGTTTCTCTCACTTGCAGCCCACCTGAATCAGTTCTCTCTCTAGCTGATTCAGTCCTGCAAAGGGGAGCTATACTTCTGTCACCCAAGCTCCAGAGACTTCCCGTTCTCAGACTCTCTCTCTGGGTTCGCAAGTGCTTGAGGGCATGAGATACTCAGACTGTGTTCCCCAATGTGAGACAACAAAAAGCACTTCTTAGTAAAGAAGAAAGTTTATTGATTACATAAACGAAGATCGTTTGAATGCAGAGTGGCAAATAAAACAAAAGTAAATAACACAATCCTAGTCTGTTTTGAGTAAGTCCCTAGTTAAGATCTTACCCTACAGAAGTCAATTTCACAGCCAGATGTAGTGGGGCTGGGCTTTTGTCCTTAGCTGGTGAGGCAGAAAAGTTTCTTCTCCCAACTGAGCCTGAACCCAGGGAAAAAGATCTCCCCCCTTTTTATATGTATCCAAGTTCTTTGTTTTACTTTCCCTCCAGGAGGACTCTGCTTCCAGTCATGTAGGCAGGAAAAGATCCATTTGCAACTGAATGGTTTCTGTCTGGCTCCTGCAGAGGTGTTACCAGGCTTCTCCGAATACACATTCGGCCTGGCTTTGTCTCTCTCCATTGCATGAAGTGAGTTTCCAGTTCTCAGCTTTTACATTACATACATGTTTAACCTTTACTTTTACATATTTGTTAGACCTGTAGTCTACGTGTAGCCCAGTATCTCCTTGTGACACCCACCTCCACCCATTGCACACCCACCTCCACCCACGGAGCCCCCTGGAAAACCAGAGGAGACTCCATGGGTGGAGGTGGGTGTGTGTCCATGTAAACGGACACACACCCACTTCCACCCACCAAAGCTAAACACTCACACACACCCCTCCATCTGTGTAAAAAGGGCCATTGTCAAACAGCAGAAAGGTGTCAGGAGGGGTCCTCCAGGGCTCTGTCCTGAGTCTGGTGCTATTCAACATCTTTATTAATGACTAGATGAAGGGGTGGAAGGAATAATTACCAGGTTGGCAGATAACACAAAACTGGGAGGGGTAGCTACCACTTTGGAAGATAGACCAACACCCATCACAAGCATAACAAAATCTTTATTATATATATATATATAATATATTATATATTATAACAAAATCTTTATTATATATATATATATAAGTGTAGACACTTTACAAAGCACTTCTAAAAACAACAACAGCACATTTCTTATCATTCTGTTGATCCTACTAGAATCATTATTTAAAACCGAGGACACGGTCGATTACTAAATAGCATAAAACAAAATATTATCCTACCCCCGGAGACGCGGGATCAGGTAGAATTATTTGGTGGGTAGCATTTCCTGTCAACCTGGCCTGTTATAGCTCCCTACCCATGCAATCCTCCTACCCCCAGATTGGTGGAGACTACAGAGTAGTGCCCCCATGGCCATGGGTGCAAACTTTCCCCACAACAGTGCCCCCAGGAGTGGGAGCTTTACCCCAGAGCAGTGACCCCACCCAGGAGTGGGAATTTCCCCCTAGAGCAGTGCCCCCCACATGGTGCAAACTTCCCCACAGCAGTTTTCTCCCCCCCCCCCCCCAATGTGGTGCAATCTTCCCCACAGACGTGCCTCCCATGTGATGCAAACCTCCCCACAGCACTGCCCCCAGGAGTGGAAGCTTTCACCCAGAGCAGTGCCCCCACCCCCAGGAGTAGGCACTTCCCCCAGAGCAGTGACACGCCCCACGTGGTGCTAACTTCGCCCACAGCAGTGCTCCCCATGCAGTACAAAATTTCCCAGACTTCCCCAGAGCAGTGCCCCCAGGCATGGGAGCTTCCCCTAGAGCAGTGCCCCCAGGCATGGGAGCTTCCCCTAGAGCAGTGCCCCCCAGGAGTGGGAGTTTCCCCTCACAGCAGTGTCCCCCATGGGGTGCAAATGTCCCCCGCAGCGGTGCCCCCCAGGAGTGGGAGCTTCCCCAATTCACCATTGCACACCATTTCAAACTTCCCCAAACTGCCCCAGAACAGTCCCCACAGGAGTGGGAGTTTCCCCCGAGCAGTGCCCCCCAGGAGTGGGAGTTTCCCTCCAGAGCAGTGCCCCCCATGTGGTGCAATCTTCCCTCAGAGCAGTGCCCTCCCCACATGGTCCAAACACCCCCACAGCAGTGTCCACAGGAGTGGAAGCCTCTCTGAGAGCAGTACCCACCCAGGAGTGGGAGGGGGAGCTTCCCCAATCCACCATTGCACATCATGTAAGATTTTTTGAGGGGTAGCATTTCCTCAGTGCTAGGAAATTCTGACAAGTAGGATTTTTTGTACAGACTAGTCTATCAGAAACTGCTAACTGGCATGCAGGAGATATAGAATGACAAGATCCCTATGTGCTTTAGTGCCCCATGCTGTATTACAGGAATCCAAAAGGGCAGGGAATGAGTTTCCCACCTTGAACTTATTGACCCTTATTATAACACCCTCTCTGAACCAGCCATTTGCTGTCTCTTGCATCGTAGAAAAGAGAAAAAGCAGTGAGCCATTGACCAGCCTGACCTGCAGCCCTGGCATCAGAGCAGAATAGCCTCCTCTCTTGATCAGGCTAGTTCCGTAAAACAGGATCATGGACCACGTCCATGGAGCCCAGGATCCTGGCTGCACCATCGTTGCCTGAACGGGATCCATCTGGCTGCCTGAATGAGCCGGCTGGCCATTGAAGGTGACTGGCCCCAGCCAGGAGCACTGCACAGCTAGGCTCCCGCACTGGTCCCAGCCAGGACCTGTCACTAACAGAATCATAGAATCTTAGGTTGTTTTTAGACGAGCGCGATGGCGCCTGTGCTTGTTTTCAAAAGAGCCGGCAGTCTGTTCCACATGTGACGCTGCCGCCGAATACGTGCATGTGCGGGCGATGCGCTTCCATTTCCGGCTGAGTATGACCAGCCTCGATCACCGACCCGGTCAGTTTGCGACCGGAAATGGAGGCGCATCGCCCGCGCATGCGCGTATTCGGCGGCAGCATCACGTGTGGAACGGGCTGCCGGCTCTTTTGAGAAACAAGTGTGGGCGCCGTTGTGCTTGTCTGAAAACGGCCTTAGAGTTAGACGGTACATCAGAGGTCATCTAGTCCAACTACGTGCTCAATGAAGGAAATCCACAGCTACAGCATCCATCCCTGACAGATGGCCATCCAGCCTCTGTTTGAAAACTTCCAGTGAAGGAGAGACCACCGCCCTAGGCAGTCTGATCCACTGTTGAACAGCTCTTACTGTTAGGAAGTTCTTCCTACTGTTTAGCCAAAATCTGCTTTCTTGTCATTTGAGCATTGGTTCTAGTCTTGCCCTCAGGAGCAACAGAGAATAAGTCTGTTCCATCTTCTATGTGACAGGCCTTCAGATTTTTGAAGATGGCTATCATGTCTCCCCTTAGTCTTCTCCAGGTTAAACCAGGGCGGCTGGTGGGTTTTGAGGTTGGAGGGGCAGTAAGGCCAGCCGGCCCGCAGACGACAAAGTGGCAAGCCTAGGGGCGGAGCCAGGGCAATGGTAGGCGGAGCCAAGGCAACGGCATAACCCAATAGCAAGGAGTTCCCAGGGTTAACATTGGATGGACATTACATTAATTAAACCAGCAATTTCAGTTAGGCAGGTTATATTCACCTCCTCTGCCAGGTTTAAAAAGCAGGCAGACACCCTTAAACCTCATGCACAGATATATAAAAACAAAAAAACCACACGTAAACCAAACCATTCCCACAAGCCCCAAAAGACATCCCCAGCAGCCAAACGCCTGTACAAGCACACAGATCTTTTAAAAAAAAAAATTGGACAGTTTCAGGGATGCATTGCCACCAAATCAGACACATCCAGACCATAGGGATGGGTGAACAGAATGCGGTTCGGATGTTCGGATGTTCGGTTGTTCAGTTCGAAACACGAGTTCGGGTTCGATGGTTCGGTTCAGCCAAGTTCGGGTTGGTCGAACTTGGCAAAACAGTCAAAAACAGCACTATCAAAACTGAAACGAAACCGAAACCGAAAATCAAACAAAACTGAAACCGAAACTTGGCCAAAACCAAAACTTTGCTTTTTTTCCCTTGAAAAGACATTTTTCCTGCCCCCGAACTCTTCCGAACACAACCAAACTGTTTGGTCATTCGAGAGTTTGGTTCGGACGTCCAAACAGAGTGAGTTCAATCCGAACTCCAAACATCCGACCCGCCTTCGCCCATCCCTACCAGACCAGCATCCCTAGTAGCTTCACCAACAAACTGCCTGTTCAAGCACACAGGCCCCTTTTAAAAAACAGCTTTGCCCCTTTCGGGGCTGCCTTCACACTAACACAGGCCCCGAGTCGAGACCAGCATCCCCAGCAGCCACTGGGGCCAAATGCCTGTCCAAATGCTTATCCCCGGCGGCCAAATGCCTGTCCACACAAACTACTTTCCAGTAGCAGGGAGCAGCAGTGAAACAGCAAAGGGACCATTTTTTAAAAAGAGTAGCCACGACGACCAGTGGAACCACAAATTTACAAAATGGTCTCTCTACGCATGATGGGAGGAGAGAAGGAAAGCAGCAATGCATTCATTGATGCATTGCTGCTGCTTTCCTTCACCCCTCCCAATTATGAATAGAGAGACCATTTTGTCATCATGCAAACACAGAGCAAGCACCCCTCCCCCAATCCATCCCCAGTATGTCCCTCCCCAGTCTGTCCCCCCATCTATCCCCATCCTGCCCCCCATCCATCCCCAGCCTGTCCCTCCCCCATCCGTCCCCAGCCNTGATGCATTGCTGCTGCTTTTCTTCTCCCCTCCCAAGCAGGAGTAGAGAGGCCATTTTGTCATCATGCAAACACAGAGCAAGCACCCCTCCCCCCAATCCATCCCCAGTCTGTCCCCCCCATCCATCCCCAGTCTGCCCCCCCAATTTACTCACCAGCGCAGTGGGATCCCGGATAGTGCTCTGGCTTCTTGGAGGAGGGGAAGAGCCTAAGAGCAGACTGTGTGGCAGCTCCCAGGCCCCCCCACACAGTCGAGTCATCTGTGTGGGGGGTCTGGGAGCTGCCGTGCAAACATAGTCTGGCCTGGTCTCCTGTGTGCAGTGCCTGGGTAAGACTTTTAGTCCCGGGCTATCCCTGCAATGAAATAGTGCCCCCTGTGGCACTATTTCATTGCAGGGTTCCCTTTATGTGGGATGGACAGCGCTTCTAGCCACCCATTCCGCATAAAGGGAGAAGGCCTCCCTTTTGTCTTCCCAAGGCTTCCTTAGGAAACCTTCAGGAGGGGTGTGTGAGTCACCGGTTGTGTGTGCGCGCGCGCACAGACAACCGGTGAGAATGTCAGAGCCATCGAAGAACCTTGTTGGGAGGCACGGACCTTGAAGTTTGTTACCTCGCTAAACAAGGTTCTTCAAGTTGGCTCTGCACATTCACTGCGGTGCCGTTTTTTTTTTTTTAAGTGTCACTGTTGGCCGGGGCTCAGGGGAGCAGGCAGCGAGTCCGGCAGCAGCTCCTGGGGGGCCATGGCCAGGAGGGGCATTGCCCCATATTTCTTAGGGGGCGCACCACCGCTGGGTTAAACATACCCAGCTCCTTCAACCTTTCCTCATAGGACTTGGTTTCTAGATTCCTGACCATCTTTGTTGCTCTCCTCTGAACCCGTTCCAATTTGTCAACGTCCTTCTTAAAATGTGGTGCCCAAAACTGGACACAGTACTCCAGATGAGGTCTGACCAGCGCAGAATACAGTGGAACTATTACTTCTCATGACCTGGACACTATGCTCCTGTTAATGCAGCCTAAAATTGCATTAACCTTTTTTGCAGCTGCGTCACACTGCTGACTCATGTTCAGCTTGTGATCAACTAGACTCCCCAGATCCTTTTCATATATATTGCTGCTAAGCCAGGTATCACCCATCCTAGACTTATGTATTTGATTTTTCTTATCGAAATGCAGAACTTTACATGTATCTCTGTTGAATTCCATTTCGTTAGTTAGGGCCCAGCTTTCCATCCTGTCAAGATCGTTTTGAATCTTGTTTCTGTCTTCTAGGGTGTTAGCTGTCTCTCCCAAATGTCAAACTTTCAAAGGTCAGGCTTCCTTCTGCCACCCACAGCGCCTCTCACCTGACAGGTGCTGTGTGGGTGGGGAGGAAGCACCAGCTGCCCTTTGAAAGTGACAGGCCCCGGCTGTGATTGCTGCAGAGCCAGACTCCACAGTGCTATCAGCTTCATCAGTTTCAAAAGCAGATTTCCAAGTCACAGTGCCTATCAAAGCACAGAGTGGGGGACGCCCTGCCCCGTCCTTGAAACTGACAAGCCCTTGCTGAAGCACTGTGGAGCCGGGCTATGCAGCGTTCTCACCTGGGGTTTCTCAGTTTCTCTGTGTAATGCTTATATTTTTAAGCACTGGGCACCCGATTGGTTCTCGAGTAGCCCGTTGATTGCCCGATGGGGTGCCCAAAAATGCAGGCATTACCTGCGGGTACTAAATTTAGTACCCATTGCAACTCTATCATCACTACATTGCAGGCCCCAGTGCCATCTTGTGACAATACATTTCACAAGCAAATTCCAGTGGTGGGAAGCCTTAGTGAGGGATGACTTCAAGCAAGAATAAAATTGAAAATTATTTATGGGCCCAGGCTTCTCCTCAGCCAACAAGGTTCTCTGGTTACAGAGCCACTCAGTGAAATGGTCCAGACCCAGCACATTGCACAATTCAGACTGCATATACATGACCAAAATTTAGTTTGTAGATGCAAATATGGGATATAATGAAAACAAGCCTTGTAATGAGGCCACTCTTGATAAGGGCTTTTGCTGCCAACATACAATATGTTCTTTTAGTGTAAACATTACAGAAGTTTAAACATCTGCTCCTAATTAGTCTCCTTGCACTAGTTACTGACACACATAACTTACACTTGACCCACACTTCTTTCCTAGGATGCTGAAAAGTTCATTTGCTTTGAGTATTTGCTGCAAGGTAAGGGGCTGGGGTCCCTCAAAGTTCTCCCTTGCACCCCAGACTGACTGGAAGCCTTAGGATCCCTGAGGCTATGGAGGGAATCTACAGAGTTAAAGTTTTGGTGCTGTTGCATGAATTCCCAGGAAACCTGGCCAGAGTCCCAGAACAGGCCAGACTTACAGGGAATGTGTGATCCACTACCACAAGAATTCTACTCTGGTTCTAACACACCAGGCTGCACCTGGTACCCCTCCCACTGGATCCCAACTCTAGGGCACCTCAGCAACTGGTCTTTGGAGTGGAAAGGAGCACTCACCTCCCTGCTGCACTAGAGGAGCTTTCCTAGACTGTCTCCTCCCTGGAGTCACTTCTAGGGAACCAGTCCTTGGGTGATAACAAATGAAACAATAGCATCCTGGAGTTCAGGTTCAGTCCATGCAGCCCCCACTCACATATTTAGTGTACAGAGTCTAATAAACCAGCAGCCCCTTGCACATATTTCTTGTGCATTCAGGCTGCCCCACTCACAGGTTTAGTGGGGCACGCCTAATACCCGGGCAGGCATTCTTCCCCAGTCCTCATGCTATCCCCTTCAACACCCCTTCTCAGTATTCTGCCCTCTAGGATGACGACTCACAGTCGCAGTGAACCATGAGAAGAATAAGCTGTACCAGCTGTTTCTTTCTCCTGGGCTATTATGACTCTGGGAGGCAGTCCAGCATCTGTTATCTCCACCCACCCACGGGGGTTCATATCTGGGTTTATACCTGCCAGCACTTGGTGGCTGGAAATAAAATGCTAATTGCCTCCGCCTGCTCCTCCCCAGCATGGGGGGGGGGTGGCGGGCAAGAGACCCCTTGCCACGCCTGACTGTAAGGGGGCAGGACAGCGGGGAGTGTTTCCCGCCACAGGGCTGTGTCAGTCCCGGAGGCAGGTAGAAACGGCGCAGCACTCACTTTAGAGAACCTGGCCGGGGTTGCTAGGCAACCTGGCTGATAGTGATAGGTCATTTTAGCCAAGTGGGCCCCCCTTGAAAGGCGGGGCTGACGAGCAGGGGAAATTACAGCTCCAGCTCCACTTGCAGTTGGAGCTGCAACGAACAGCAGCAGGGAACGCGGCAGCCCAATCCTTCAGGTCTCGGTGTACGCAGTCCGACTGAGAGGAGCTACCAGTAAGTAGCCCTGAGCCCTGCTCTTATGGAGCGACCTTGCAGGACCCTATTGTGCTCCAGCCGGTAAGCCCCTGGTGGGAAAAAATAAAATTAATATCACAGCGGTGGCAAAGAAGCGGCGGCGTGAGGCCGCCAAGATGGACCCTATCCTAGTGGGGGCCCCTAGAGGGTGGTGAGGCACTAGTAGAGGACCCGGAGGGTCTGGGCCCTGACCTCCCAGCACCGGGGGGGTCACCAGAGGTGAGGGGTGAAATTCCCCTAGGGGTCAGGATGGAGGGCTGTGAGGCCCTCCTTATGCAGCTTGTGGGGGTGTGGGGGTGGACCCCCATTCTGTGGGGGGGCCCCAGTTGACCCTTTGAATTCCCCTCAGGTTGAGGCTTCCCTCGCGGGTGAGCCTGGGGCACCCGCCCTTTCACTCCCCCAAAGGGGGAGGGGCACACAGTGAATCCTCCCATGCGGTATATCGATGAGGCCGGTGGGGCTGCAGTGATGCAGGTGCATAAAGGCGCCAGGCATGCGTGGGATGGCCCTCCTGGGCTGATTGCCTCTCCTGTGCGGCCATACCCCCTGGCGATGGCGGGGGCAGTCGCTGCAGTGGGGGGGTGGGATGGGGGCCCGCTGTAGGGTATGGCTGGCCGCCTGTGGGGGGCCCCACAGGTGGGCCTGCCTACCCGGGCAATTATGGGCCTGTCCAGGCCATGGCCAGCCAGCCGCAGACTGCATGGGCCGCGCCCACACAGGGCTGGGATGGGGAGCCCCTTCCCCCCTTTCTACAACCTAGGGCAGAGCTGGCAGAACCGACACCGCAAGGGCAAGACAACAGTGACCTGCGCTGGCGGCTGGGCCGAATGGAGAGAGCATTACAGGCGCTGACGCAGCATCACGCCCAGGTAGCGGGCACCCAGCATGAGGTTGCGCTCCCAGCCCTCCCGGCTCATTACACAGGTGAAGTGGAGACCTATCCAGGAGGGTCTGGCACTGGGGGTGGATGGGCGATCCCGCAGCCCAGTCAGGCCCCTGCTCCAGGAGGTGCTGGGACTGAGGGGGCAGCAACGGAAGCACACCAGGGACAAGGGTTGGTTGGGGGGGCCAACCCAACTTATGTGGTGGGGAGGGACCTGGGTGCCTGTGGTACCCCTGTCGTACCCTGCCGATGGGGATGGGGGCACGGTTGGCCCATTGGGGGTGGTGCCCCCGCCGGCTCTTGCTGTGGGTTCCTCTTCCCTTGCAGGGCAGGCACTCCGGGAATGGAGGGTGGGGGCTACTCTGCAGTCTCCGACCCAATTGGGGGTCACTTGCTCCTGGCCACTAAGGAACGGATCTGGTGAGGAGAATATTTGGACTTGTTTGCCCTTCTGTTTAGTGATCCCATAGTGGATCCACTGAGCAGGAGGACAAAAAAGAAAAAGAGCGTTTTAAGCGCCCCAAGGCGGATCGAAACTGATCAAACTGGACCGCTGCCGTTTCTATTTATATGGGGGGTCATGATTCAGGTGTACCCCGCCCAGGTGGCAGACCTGCTTAAGTACGCCAACGTCATGCAGTGTGCATACGAAGCAGGGCCGGCAGGAGCATTACTACGATACAAAGAGACGTTCCGCCATTGGGCAGTATATACCCCCGGGTCTTAGGTGGGACCTGCATGCGCATGACCTCTGGCTTAATTGCATGAGTAGGTAACATGCCCAGATAAAACAGTGGTCATTTGCTAGCAAAAGAGGGGGCTTCATCCACCACTGAGTCCTTTCGTGAGGAAGGAAAGAAAGAAAGGGGCGGCCTCCTCCACAGGGTCGTGTTGGAAATTTGGCCATTTCGGGAGATATTCCCGAGCGGCTTGTAAGTTCCGCCATGTGTGCTCCACCTGTTCAGGGCACCACACATCCTCCGCATGTCCCCAGGGAAAACCTGGCTCCAGGGGGAAACCTTTCCCCGTGGGGACTGAGAGAGGCGGGTCCGGTGGCAGTAGCTCGGGACCTGCAGGCAAAAGCCCCAACACCAGTTAAGGTCACTCAGCTTGAGCAGGCCCTCCGCAGGCAAGCGGAGGTGGGGTACATGGTAGCAGTTTCCAGCAGGGTTTTCGGATCCCTGTCCTTAAGGTTCAGCAGCACCGGCTGGTGCCAAATTTGAAGTCTGTAGCAGGGATGGAGAGAGTGGTATGGAAAAAAATTGGAAAGGAAAGTGCCGAGGGGAGGGTAGCCGGCCCATTCCGCCCCCCCTTCCCCAACATGGTTATCTCCCCCCTAGACATGGTACCCAAGAAGGCCCCTGGGGAGTTCAGACTGATCCACCATCTGTCTTACCCCCGGGACAGCTCAGTCAACGACGCTATCCCCAAAGAGCTCTCTTCGGTCAGGTATGCATCGTTCGACTCAGCAGTGTCCCTAGTTAGGTCTTTCAGGCCTGGTGCTATCCTAGGGAAGTATGACATTAAGTCCGCTTTCTGTTTGCTTCCGGTACACTCTGAGAGTTTTCCTTTCTTGGTTTCCATTTTGACGGCATGTATTATTTTGACAAGGCCATACTGATGGGGTGTTCAATCTCTTGCTCAGCATTCGAGTGGTTCAGTACCCTTGTTGAATGGATTGTCAAGCAAAGGTCTGGCAAGAGGGGAATCACAAAATATCTAGACGATTTCCTCTTCATCGGTCTTGCCAACACAGAGGAATGCTCAGGCTTGATGCAGACTTTCCAAGGAGTGGCAGAGGAACTGGGCATCCCCCTGGCCCCTGAGAAGACTGAAGGGCCAACTACAAGATTGACCTACCTAGGCATCAAGCTGGATACGGAGGCGGCCATTTCCCGACTTCCACAGGATAAGTTGCTCTTTCTTCGGGCCAAGGTCGAGGAGTGCCTGTGGGTGGCGAAAGTTACAGTTCTCCACTTGCAGTCAGTACTGGGGAGCCTTAATTTCGCATGCCGGGTGGTGGCGCCTGGACAGGCCTTCCTGTCACGTCTCTACGCCAAGCTGGCCAGTGACTCACCTCCTCACCACCACATCAGAGTCACCAAGGAGATGAGGGAAGACTTCCAGATCTGGGCCACCTTCCTAGCAAACTTTAATGGCACCAGTTTCTGGAGGGACCAGCTTTTGCTGGAAGCCGAGCTCCAGGTGCATTCTGATGTGGCCAGGGGTGCGGGATTCAGTTTAATGTTCAGGGATAGATGGGCAGCGGCCCCCTGAATGGTCCGAACAAGGCATTACCAAGGACCTCACTTTCCTTGAGCTCTTCCCCATAGTGCTAGCCATCCATCTGTGGCCCAACGAGCTGGCTAATCATACAGTACTGTTTTGGTGTGACAACCAAGCCGTTTTCCACATCATTAACACTCAGTCCTCCAGATCTCCGAGGGTCATGAAGCTGCTTTTGTGCTCACCTGTTTGGAATTCAGGCCAGGCACGTGCCTGAACTGGACAACGGTGTAGCCGCTGCCCTCTCTCGCTTCCAAATGGAGCATTTTTGTTTGTTGGCACCCCAGGCCCAGGCAAACCCGGAACCGCTGCCACCATCGGTTTGGAGCCTTGGGTCGCAGAGCTGCACACCACCATTCTGGGATCCCTGGCGCCTTGTACCAGGACGGCCTATGACAGGGCCTACCGGGAATTTCAGCAATACCAGTTGGCGCAGGGCTGGCCCCCAGTTTCCTTATTCCAGAACCCCAGATGCTCCAATTTGCCATGCATCTGAGGTGCAAGGGGGCGGCCCCAGGAACCTTAGCGGGGAAGCTGTCTGCCCTGGCTTTTGCGAGTAACCTTGCGGGTCATCCCCCCCCCCCCCGACTGGGTTTTTTTTGCCAGGCTCTTGTTGGAGAGTTGGTCCAGGGAGGTAGGTAGGACCCTGGATCAGCGTGCACCTATTACCCTGCATTTGCTGCTGGACATGTGTGGTAGCCTCCCACCCATCTGTTTTGACTGTTATGAAGTTTCGTTGTTTAATTCACTGTTCAAATTAGCATTCTTTGGAGCATTTCGAGTGAGTGAACTGGTAGCTGAAGCAGCCAGGGACACCTCAGGTAGGGCCCGTCAGCTCAGTGACATCCGTATCTGCCCAACAGCCATGGTGCTGAGCATTCGTCGATCCAAAACAGATCAGAGGGGGAGGAGCAGATTGTGAGGCTGGACAGGGCCGCTTCACCGGAGTTGTGCCCGGTAAGGGCGGTGGAGGCATACCTCCAAGTACGGCAGGTGGCATCAGGCCCCCTGTTCAGACATGCTGGGGGTATGCAGGTGACCAGGTATCAGTTCATGGTGGTGCTGAGAACTGTGTTGTCCCGCCTCGGGATGCTGCTGACAGCATATAGTACCCACTCTTTCCGTATCGGGGCTGCGACTTTCGTGGCGGAGAGCGGAATGTCTGACCAGGGTATACGGGAGGTGGGCCATTGGAGGGCAAGGGCATTCCGGACTTATGTGTGGGGCACCATTTCCCCTCACCAGTCCTAATTACCTTTTATTCCCCCCAGGTGTCCGCCCTCGGTATCGAAGGCAGGTCTGAATTGTCGACCACAGCCTGGTGTGTTGGGCAGGCAAGACGGCCAGGGACACTGGATGAGGGACCCAACTAGGCTTGTTGGCCCAGACATAGATACAGTGAAAAGGCCGTGGAGGTATGAGGTGGCATCAACTCCTGCCAGTGCTGCGTGCTCCTTTCTGGGGCCACCCGCCTGATGTCCTTGTCATACATCTAGATGAGAACAACATCCCCCCTCTTGAAAGGTGCTCAGCTGATTAAGAACATTAAGTTTGATCTGTGGGAAATTAAAAAGCTTTTCCCAGCGGTTGTAATTATATGGACCGACCTGGTCGAACGGATGTCATGGGGCAGCGGGGTTCATCCCCGAAAGATCGACAGGACCCGGAAGATGGTCAACAGGGACGTGGGTAGATGGCTCATGGGGCTGGGAGGTGAGTGCATAGATACCCTGGCTCTGACGCACAGATGCCCTGAGCTATATAGATGGGACGGGGTGCACCTGTCACTGAAAGGTAATGATTGTTACTTGGAAGCCCTGAAGTTCACGTGTTGGATAGGTTATAGATGTGGGTGGGGGTCGGGCTCGTCCGGATAGCCCCGGCGACCTCTTAGTGGCAGGGGTCCAGTACAGTAAGTTAGAGTAGGTTAGGTTGATCATAAGTAAGAGTCATCTCCTTAAGAGATGGGGAGGCCCACCCACCGGAAAAGCAGGGTATGGCAAGTGGCAGGGCAGCCTCCCTGGGAGGGGTGTCAAGCGAGGGTGGTAGGGCCAAGTATGGTCCCCCGTCTGTAGGCACCTTTATCCTTACTCGCGTTCAAAGGATTGGGTCCCTCTCACCTGTGGCTGGGGCCACTGAGAGGGGGAGACGTGATGTTCACAGTTGGGGTGGTAATCAAGGGTACATCGAAACCACCCCTGGTTTGTTGGATTATTGTTACAACTTCAAGTTCAAGTACTAGACCCGCATCACACTAGGCAATTTGCCCCCACCCAATGTTAATTATAATCTGATTTGAATAAAGAATGCGGCCGTTAAGACCCAGCACTTGTGTCCTGTCTCCTTCGGTGCATCGGCAACTTTATTGAGCAAATTACATACTTTATTGAGCACCTATAGTGAAAACAAAAGGGCTCAAAATAAGAGGTGAAAGGGCTTCTGTTGTTGCTTGAAGGGGATTATGTAGGGCTGAAACTCAATCTCATTTTTCTTTCAATTCTTGTTGAGAATCAAGCTTCTCGGCGAGAATCAAGAAAAAAACAAGAAATGAGAAAAGCCCTCGGTCTCGAGACTTTCTCAACAAGATTTTTTTCTCAATCTACTTACCGGAGCTATGTGTGTTATGTCCTGCATCTGTCTGTCTCTTTCCCTGTCTCTGCTGCCCGCATCTGTCTCTATGTCCCCAACTTGTGAGGGGGGATTGTTAATTTGTTTATGCTGCAGCTGGTTAGAATATCTCCCCTCAGTGAGAGGGAGGAGGAGATAGAAGTAAGTGGCCTCACCTGGTGGCAGCAGGTGAGGAGGGAAGGAGATACTCATGCTGGACCCGGGGTGTCGGGTGCCAAAGTGAGGAGTTGTGAAGGCAGTAATATGTAATATGAAATTGTGGATGTGGGGATTTTTTGGTTTTGTATTTAAGATGATAGTATTATGTATATGTATATGTATATTGATGTCCTCTGCGTAGGACTTGTTAGAATTTGGATAGCATGGTCCTCTGTGTAGGATCCATGTTTAGAGTGCATCGATTTGTGAGTCGCCTCAAGCTGACTTGTCAGGAGAGAGCGGGATATAAGAATCAAATCAAATCAAATCAAATCAAATCAAATCAAATTAAATCAAACTCAATGGGGACTGCATGCGCAAAATGAAAATGAAAATGGCACAGCCAGCTTTTAAGGTGGCTGTTACGTGCACTTCAGTAAGAACAAGAGTGGAGAGAGGGGTCAGAAGTGGTTGGTCCTCAGAACGCTCTAGGCTTTTTGCCCACAACTCTATGGTGCTGGCAGACCCGTAGCATGTGAGGCTGCATGCAATCTAACTGATGGGACGCAGACACGGGGGCACACATGGGGTCTGTTATTTAAGTCTGAGTGGCCTGCTCCCTCATTCTGGGCCTGTCTCTGTGTTGGCCTGCCAGGCCTCTATGTTCTGCCCCCCTTACTCCATTCTGGGGTGCTCTGGTACGGCATGCCAGCTTCACATGGCCCTCCTTGTTCCAAGTCCAACACTTCCTTATCCTTGGTATCTCTCTTACTACACAGAGGCCTGGCTCAGGGGACCCACCTCCTGCCCATTTCCTGGCCCATTTCCTATCCTCTCTTGCATTGGGGCTACCCCTCAATCCCTCTTGAGTGCAAGCCCCTCACCCCAGTCCTGATCCCCTACAGTTCCAACAAGGTCTTAGCCCTTTAGCTGCTTGTCCCCTGTTTCCATACATCATCCCTCTCTGGTATCTCAGAGTCTGTACCTTTTTATACAACAGGGAGAGACATCATCTCCAGAAGTGTTCCCACTGTCCACAATTATAACAATTCATTGGGGTACCACTTCTGCGGGGACCTCGATACTTCATTTCCCATGCTGGCTGTCTGTCTCTGGCACTCTATAGGTGTCCCTGGCATTCCTGTCACTTGGGTGTGTTCCTCTCACAGTCCCTTACCGTGATGCTGCATTTCTGACTCCACCCAGTTCCACAAGCTGATTGGCTGTCCCCATCCCTGGGCACTCTGCGTTGCACCTGCAGACCTGCTAGCACCTGTAGCCAGGCTGGTGCTAGCTCTCTTAAAGGGCCAGTGGCCCACAGAGGCTCTACCCTGTTACGGTCACAAAACCACAAAGCAGTTTTCTCAAACCCTTCCTGCACTTCTAAACAATGTAATTCAGTATCTCAGGAACTGCTCTAACTTAGGATCAGTGACTGAGTCAGCCACTCGGTTTAGGGAATCTTTTTGAAGATTAACCCTCTTGAGCAAAGAGAAACAGTTGGTATTTTCCTATTTGGGATATTTTTTGAGGAGAGTGGTTATGTATAGCAGAGTCAGAGGCAATAATGACTCAGTGGCCCTGGTGCAATGGAGAATTTCAAGCAGAAACCTTTTCCCCAAATGTTTGGACAGATGGTTTGCTACTGTGCTCAGTGTCTCTGAGTATCTGCCTACTGTTCTTGATGCTGCAGTTACCACTGGCCCAGGACTGAGTCCCTCTGCTAGCTTTCTCTTTTGATGTGTAAGATTGTGTCTTAGACTTTTCAGAGATGTGGTGCCCTGACAGATTTTGAAAAAGGATCAGATGCTTTTCCTTTAGTGCCTCCTTGTAGAATATTTCAAGGGTCAGACCGTCATGCTCCTGCCCAGGCACAAAGCTACAATTTAATTCAATTGATTTCTACATAAAGAAACACCAAGCAAGAGGGAGGGGGCTTATTTGGGTTTGAGCCTAGAATTATAGGTGTAAACACAAAGGAAGGTGGATGGATGGATGGATGGATGAGGCACGTGAACCCTAAGCTTGGAATATAGGGATCAAAATTAAGAAGGGAACTTAAGCAAAGGATTGCTGACCAGGATCTGCAAAGTGAAATTGCCTCTTTGGAGTCTCAACGGGTAGCTCCCTTGTATTCTAAATTATCCAGGCCCTGTTGGGGCCAAAGCTATCTTGACTCCTGGCTACACCCTAGTCGAAGAATGACGTTTACGAAATTTCGCAGTAATATCTTCCCATCAGCTGTGTTGGAGGGCTGGTATAGAGGCACACCATGGGAGGACAGGGTCTGTCCTTTATGTAATCTCGGGTCTGTAGAATCCTGCACCCATGTGGTGCTGAAATGCCCTGCCTCTGCCTCTCTCAGGAACAGATATTTGATCCCCTTGTTGAGGGATACTACTCTTGCTTCTCCCATGATACTTTTGAAACTGTTTCAGCCTTCCGATTCTATTGGGACTAGGAATGTGGCAGCTTTCTCTGAGATGGCATTACGTATCAGGAGGAATTTTATTGATAATGGTTAATTCAGTGAGATACGTATATGCATACGTTTTATGGAATTTTTTTGCATTATATTGTAATATTGTATTGCACCCCTATAAGAATATATGGTAATGTTTTAATGTATGTTTGTAATAGCCTTTTGGCTGCACAAATAAATTTAACCTAACCTAAGGAGGGAACTGGTCTTACACATCCCAAACTTGGGGGTAACATAATCCCTCTGTCTGTCTGTCTGTCTGTCTGTCACTTTGGACTGTGGTTTCTCCGTTGCTAGAATGGCAACAACAGCCACAGTAGCTGCTGCTTAGATTGTATTTACATGCAATGATTAGGTTCCCAGCACCTTAACAAGAGGCTTGGAGACAAGCCAGTCATTTAGTTTATGTTGGATGCGGTTTCAGCCCAGAGCCTGGGATTCAGTGTGGGAGAGACTGTGTGTGAACTCCACAGCTCAGATCCGACAGTAGTTTGCTTGATATACACACTTCTGGACTACACTACTACAGCATATTCCTCATGTGGTAGCAGTGCAATGGCATGAGTATGAGGAAATAACAGTTGCAAATAGTCATAGCAAAGTGGTTGCATTAGCTATGGTTTCTCCAGGACAGCCTTTCTCTAAGCAGAGGGGTCACTGTCATCAGACTCAGACTTCATCCTCATACAGGCCAGGAGGGTGTAGAGGGGGTGTTGTGTTTGCTGGGGCTAGAGGAGGGGAGAGCCACCAGTGGAGGATTTCCCTGCCACTCAAGCCTGCATCCCTCCCTCCCACAGCTATTTCAAGGTATTTCAAGGCAAGGCGGGGCCTGGAGGGTGCCAGCTCTTGGGCGACACCCAAAAGGTGTCGGCCGTTGGTCGGGCCATTCGTTGGCTGTCATGGTTGTGGCCAGGAACTCTGCTGGGGAAGAAGCAGGGTTTGGAAGAGTTGTCCCCCAAGGGCAGCATAGGGTATTTTCAGACGTTACGGGGCCCTTTGGCCCCGTACCGTATCGAACGTCTTCGTTCCCCGCCGGGGTCACCCCGGCATGGCCCAACAGACGTGCCGGGGGGATCCCGGCGGGGAAAGTGGGAGGAGCCGGGGCCGCGCGGCGCAACGTGCGGCCGCACGGCCCCGCCCCCTCCACGCACCCCGCCGCCCGCCCTCCGAGGAGACGGGCGGGCGGCGGGGCCAATGCGGCCGCCGCGTCTGGCCGATCGTGCCACGGCCCGGGATCCCGCCGGGGATCCCGGCCCGTGGCACGCGAACAGACGTTACTTTTTGGTCGCCACGTCCCGCGGTCCATTTGACCACGCTTCCCGGGACCTTCCCCCGGCTAGCCCGGGAAGCGTGGTTCAAATTGACCCCGTCTGCAGATTCAGCGTGGCCAACATCTGGCGCACGCTGTGCAGACGTGCAGGGGCCTTTCGCCCCGCCGCGGGGTTCACCGTGGTTCAGTGTGGTTCAGCGTGATCTCGTCACGTCTGAAATCACCCATAGTTGTGGAATTCTTGGAGGTGATGCTGTTGCTGAGACTGCAGTCTTAGACCCAACCAGCCCAGCGATCACAGGACCCAGATGAGGCTGATTACCATTACTGGTTGTAGTTGGGACCCACCCAGCTTGTTCCTCCTCAAGTGGACCAGTGCTCGCTCCTTGTCGGGTCTGGTCGCTATCTCCTGGCCTGTCTTGTCTGCTGATTCGAGATCAAGCTCCGAGGATAGCCAGTATGAGGTGCTGTCGGTGTGGATCCTGAGGACCTATCTTCGTGCACAGGCGGAGCAAGGTGGGAAACTGGCCCGAGTATTGGGAATCCATCTTGGCTGTTGCCTGCCCTGCTCTTTGTTTTGTGGCTAGTGTACTTTGGGGGGGTTGTTTTGGACTTTACTTTGCACTTGGACAGCTAGAGGGTTACCTCGGGACACCTGTGGATAGCTACAATAAGCCGAGCTGTGGGTTTCCCACCCCTAAGACTACAAGAGGTGGAGCCGCAGCTTTAGGCGTTGGCGAGGCACAGTGGCACCCAGCTATCAGCGTCCTGCCCTCTCTATTGGATGCCTTTTTTCCACTATGCCGCCGAAAGATAAGATAAAGAATTCCAGGAAGCCATCTACAAGGTCTATAGACCCAGGTAACACCCAGCTTGGGCAGCAGAAACTCGAGAGTTACTATTCTTTGAGGTCCAGGTCCCAGGCCCCAGCAAGCAGGGATGTACCTGGGCTTCCTGACTCGATGTCCCTGTTGGGGAAAAATGTATCATCAGGCCCAGTGGACCTGTGCAACAATCCAGGACTGCCAACTATGAAGTTGGCCTCCCTGGACCCCTATTTAACCCAAGAGGCAGATCTTTCTACTTCAGATAGTGACTGTTCTACAGTTCATTTTGGTTCCTGTTTGTAATCTGAGGGGTAGTTATTTCCAGGTCATGGGCGATCACTCCCAGAAATTGCTAGACAAATTGGAGGAAGTTATAACCTTGCTGAAAACTCAGCATATAGCCCTGATTTCAACTTTGAATCTTTTTGCTAATGGCAAGCCCTTTAACTCAAAAACAAGTAGTAAGGCCCGCTCCAAATTAGAGCAGGGCACATTGACTGGGGTGTCAATACCCGTCCCAAGTAAAAAGGGTAATTCTGGGGCCAGATACCAGGACCAGTTTCTAGCCCCTAGTGCAGAGACCCCTCAAATTACTATATTAGTGCCTGTGGTTGGGGCTGTAGCTTTTAGAATTCATCCCTTGCCCAATGGGGTATTCCCTGCCTGGGACTCTAAGGGGGCCATAACATACCACCTAAAATCTATTCCAGGTTGGATCCCCCAAGGTGCCATTAGGTCATTTCAGCTTCTCTCCTCACACAGATTTATGCAGAGAGTGATTGTGTATTTTCATATGACCTATTTTGCTGATAGGATTCTTGCACAGGCTTATTTGTTTTCCACCTGGGGAATTTATGTAGGTGAGGTTCTTAAGGATTTATATGTTCAGCCCCTAGTCAGCCGATTGTCTAATAACACTGGTGGGCCCTCCTCTGCCCTAAAATCCCCTAGTATACATAATCATCATGAGGAACCCCAGATCAGCAGTGCAGGGGCAGGACCCCAGGCCTTGCCTCCCTGCCAATCGGAATCCATACAGGAAAGGCTATTAAAGCTTGCTGGGGGTTTAGATAAGAGTGTGGATTCCTTACTGGAAACTCTAACTTCAGAGTGTCCTGATTTGGGTACCCCCATATGTAATGAGAAACCCCGGGTAGCAGTTGCCCAGGATGTTATAAGCCCCCGGGGTTCACAACCATCATCCCCTATAGTAAAGGGTTCCCTTAGGGAAGGGGATACTGACTGGCGGATGGTAGCTCTAAGCCCCGCTGCTATGGAGGTGGAGGGTGATCAGGGCGCGTTGCAATTTCCGAGGCCAGGAAGTCTACAGGTAGATATTTAAGATAGTGATAATCAAGAGCCCGTTGCACCCCCGGCTTTATGACCTTCAGTAATAATGTCTCGTCCCCCCTTTACCATCTGTTCTTGGAATGTGGCGGGCTGGATTAGGCATTGTCATGATCCCGATTTTTTGTTCTATCTAAAAGGGTTTTCAGTTATTTTGGCCCAAGAAACATGGTCTAAAAATCCTCTGGAGCTAGAGGGCTATTAGGCCTTCTTTCTTCCAGCTGTTCATTGGAAATCCAAAGGGCGTCCATGTGGGGGCCTCGGTGGTTTTATAGCCCAGAATATCTCTGTGGAGATTGTTGAAAATATAGTAGTTTCCCACTTTTTGCTGGGCTTAGTTCTTAGGCTGGGGGTTTGGATATTAATCATACTAACAGTATATATACCCCCATGCAATGCGGGTTCTTTCCAAGCCTCCATGTGGGGTGCATTAGAACAAGTGCTAGAGGACGTAAACGCCAAATACCCAGGGGGATTACTTGTGTTAGCAGGGGATTTCAATGCCCGTATGGGCTCAGATGATCAGGCATTGCACCTTACTGTGATGGGCGACCATTGACTCCAAGGCTCCAAAAGGCCCCTAGAAGATCTACGGACAAGCAGATTAAAGCCTCAGGAATCAGGCTTGCAGAGTTAGTTATAGCTCAGGATTTATATGTCCTGAACAGCTCAGGTTTTGCCAATCCTGATGGAGAATTTATCTTTGTTGGTACTCAGGGCCCAAGCTTAGTTGATTTTATTTTGGTGTCTGCCAGGGTTCTTTCGCATGTCAGCAATTTTGCCTTGGGTCCAGTTTTGGTGGGGGACCATCTCCCCCTAATACTCACTTTATTTAGTACAGATCCAGGCCAAGAATATGGTCAAGTTGAAACAGGCAAATTAGATGTATCCCGATCTGAGACTGTTCGGGTCCCTCCTTGGGATGACAGCTTTTCTAACTCCCTGAGGGAGTATGCCTCTCAGGCCTCTATTGTTGGCCTTCGGGAGAAATTACTCTCTGCCCCTAGTTACGAGGAAACTCTGGACTTATTTGTCCAGTTAACTGCAGGCCTTTGAGCCCATATACAGGGACTAGGGAGAGTCATGGTAACTCCAACTGCCAGGTTTAGTCAACCTTGGTTTGACAAGAAGTGCCAAATGACTAGGCTTAGATTGAAGACTGCGTACCACTCTTATAGGATTGCCGGATTGTTGTCGTTGCCTTCAGACTATATTTCCCTTATGGCAAAGTATAGAACTTTAATTAATGCCAAAAAGAGGGGGTTTGTGGATTCTCAATGGGAAAATCTCTTGCAGGTGGCCAACTCGGGAGACGCTAGAAAATTTTGGTACCTTGTCAATGGCTCATCAGGGGGGACACGGAAAGAATCCATTCCCGCTCTTGCCCCATCTGATTGGATGAATTATTTTGCAAAATTTTATAGTGCCACCACTGGGGATGGGGGCCAAGAAGAATATCCAGTGCCCAAACTGGTGGATCTTCCCCCATGGCCTCTGGTTTCGGAAGCAGAGATTGAGGTCGTGGTGGATTCTTTCCGTAGTAATCATGTCCCGGGCATAGATCTGATACGAGTCGAAAATCTCAAAGCTCATAAGACCTGGTGGCTTCCTATATTGATGGTGGTATTTACTGCCATCAATAATACCGGAAGGTCATTGCCCCTATTTATAAAAAGGGTTCCAAAACAGACCCTGCCAAATACAGGCCTATTAGCCTCCTGTCTGTAATTGCAAAGACTTACGCGGGGTATCTGCTGGGGAAGCTACCTTATTGGATGGTTCAGACCAAAGCATTATCATTGGAACAGGCGGGATACCAACAGGGCCGCTCAGCCATGGAACAATGCTATTTACTGCAACATCTGGCAGCTAAATACAGAGCACGTAATGGAGCCCTGTATGTGGCATTTCTGGATCTCAGAGCTGCCTTTGATTCGGTAGATCGGGCAGCCCTGTGGCGGAAGCTCCATTGTTCCTCCATAGATAAACACCTTTTGGCTTTGATCCAATCATT
The DNA here is from genome assembly GCA_003113815.1 of Sphenodon punctatus. NCBI lineage: Eukaryota > Metazoa > Chordata > Lepidosauria > Sphenodontia > Sphenodontidae > Sphenodon > Sphenodon punctatus. Next base: position 204,221 of record QEPC01007937.1, read on the forward strand.
ACATGCACATTCCTCTTTAGTGATGAAATTGGATCAATATGGGCATATAACTCCCCCAGTTTCTACCTCGTAGGGGGTTCGGCAGGGGTGTGTGTTGGCCCTGGTGCTCTTTAATTACTTTATTGATGATGTGATACCAACAATGGCTAACCCACATTTTTTCCCTCCAAAATTGGCTGCGCAGGCTATTGGCTGCCTCTGTTACGCTGATGATGTTGCACTCCTTTCTCAGATGCCCATAGATCTCTCACGTCAGTTACAGGCCTTTGCTGCATTCTGCCAGGTGAACCATCTAACCATTAATTATTGTAAGTCTAAGATCTTAGTATTTTCCTCAAATCCGAAAAAAAATTGTTTAGACTATTGAGGGAAATCCTATCCAGCAGGTGCCAGCATTTCGTTATCTGCGTATTCTGTTCCATAGGTCAGGAGGCTGGCAGGAGCATGTCAGTAGAGCACTCAGAGTAGCAAAAGGCTCTGCTCAACCCATTAATCAACTGTTTATTAGGCAAGGAAGATCCACAGTTATAGCGGCCCTTCAAGTACACTCTAGCAATTCAATTCAATTCTTTATTGCGGCAAGCTTTCGTTATATGTCTCACGAGACAGACAAACAAGACTATAGCCGTCTGTAAAGACAGTTGAATGCACAATTAATTATACAAAGAGAAAGCCTCTTTTGCATATTAACAATGATGACAACAAGCTATAATAGTACAAAATAGAATAATAAAATACACGTGGTATAGGGCTAGGGAACCATGCTTCCTACTGCTACCACTAGCTATAAGCCAATGGTGGCCTAGGCAAGGGTAACTACAGACCCTCTTAACCTCGTCCCCGTGCCCACCATAAGTTAAAAAAGCTAAAAATATTGACTTAAATTAATAAATATCAAGGAGTCTTAATATAGCGACCCTGATCCCTAACCACCTAATAGGAGAGTGCTAAGGTTAGAAACGGGTTCCCTAATAATGACAGAAAGCAGGGGCCTACCCAGAATTGGACTAAAGTAAACATATCCTGTCATATTCATGTGTCAGACCCCATGGGACTAACTTTGCTGATTAGGGATTTGCGCCTCCCAGATGAACGAAGGAGGCCAGGGCAACCATGGCCTCCCTCTGGGAGAGGGAAAGAAGGAAAACATAGCAGCCTTTGCATTCACATTCTAGCAAGATTAGTTCTCAAGTACTATATGGGGCAGAGATATGGGCCCCTTTTTGCGCACAAGCAATTGATAAAATACAATCTGGGTTCCTTCAGAAGCTGCTGGGTGCCCCAAGGGGCACTCCCCTAGCTGCAGTACAGTTAGAACTGGGCCAAAAAGAATGGTCCCAAGTGGCTAATGAATTAGCGTTAAAATTCTGGCTAAAACTTAACTCTGACCAGGGCTCACAACTTTTGAGGGACGCCAGAGAGGATTCCTTTATAATCCCATGGTTAACAAGGGTTGAGGACCAACTAAGAGTTATAGGACTCTCGCCAGAGTATTTGCAGCACAAGCTTCTGACCTCAATTAGAAAAGAGGTCCTTTTGAGGGTAGAGGACAAAGGCAGGCAGAGTGAGCTGGGCAAACTCAGGCTGTCTTCTCACATGCGGGATTACTTAGCACGGGTTCCAGAGCCAAGGCAACCTGACGATTACCTTCTTGCCCCCATTTCAGGTAGGGTTTGTGGTGTAACAGAGCCCACTGGGGTTCACTCCAGCCTCCTGCCACCCCGTTACCCACTTATTATCTGGTCTCTTTCCACTGCCACGACCCAGAATATTTACTTAGATTTCCAGTCTCATTCCTCTGGGGAGAATGAGACCTCTTCTGCTTCTTTAAACAGCCAGGCTCGCAAGCCAGTATAAAACAGTTCCCAATTTCTGCCACCTGAGCGTACAGAGGCGTATTTGCTAACACACACAGATCTTTTAGATCAAGAAAAAGGAATATTATTTTAATGGTATTTTAAACCAAGCATCACAGGTTAACCAACCATATGAGGTACTTTGAATCCTTGAGCAAAAGCAATTGATCAGACACAGTTAGGCACATGGTGTCATGGCCCAGAGGCGGTGGGGCAAAAAGCATAGATGGGTCGGGGTGCGGGGAAGCGTTAGAAGCCATGCGGCCCAGCCACGGCGTTCCCCGCTACCCCTGCAGGCCACACCCCCACGCAGCACCAGGGAGGGATCAGGAAGAGCGTTGCGACGCTCTGAACGTCTGCAGGCGCGGCCGCTACAACAACCAGGAGCGGCCGACGCCGGGGAAACCCCACAGGGGTTAGTCAGGCCGCCGGCTAGGGCGTCAGCTGAGACGTCGGGGGTGGGGCCAGAAGGAGCGCAGAGACGCTCGGCGCGGCTACGCGCCAGGGCGGGGCCCACCACAGGGGATATTTAAGGAGGGCCAGTCTCACTAGGGCGGTGCCGGTGAACAGCATCGCTGTGAGACTGGCCCCCTGTGTGGATTCTA
>QEPC01007937.1:209931-220661 GCA_003113815.1 Sphenodon punctatus
TTTTAGTAGCATCTAGCCTAAACTGGTCCCTCGGATGTAACATTCAATTACTCACAGCTTTAGGTGCGCCTTTGCCTTGCAGCAAAGGGGTTCAGTTCTTAGGTTCAGTTTAGTCCAAACAGGCCAGGAGCCATTCCCTTACCTCCATAGCAAAACCAGTTCCGTATTCCAGAGCAAACAGAAGACAAGATGGAAGAGTCTCTGAGAGGTGTGGCTTTTCTTTTTAAAAGCCCCCTACCCCTCAATCATGATTGGTCCTTGGGAGGTTACCTGGATGTACCTAGTCCAATCAGAGAATGACCCCTCCAGTCATGCTGGCTGTAGGCCCCTTCCCCTGGGATTGCAAAATCCTGCCATGCGGCCGGTTGCGAAATCAGGCCTAGTCAACCTGGAAGCCAGAGTGTTAGTGAAGGTCACCTGGAAAGGGCAGGGTTGCTCCTGGCAGCTTATGCCATAGGGCTAAACAAATAATTTGCTCAGCCCAGCTGAATGCGTTCCCCTCGGCTGTTTTTGAAGGCCGGGTTTGTGGTATTCCTTTCAGCAAGCGGCTGTGCCCGTATGACAATCTGGCTGAAGAGACAGTGACCCATATAGTTTTGCACTGTCACTTATATGACAGGTCTAGACAGATGTTCTTGCAGTCAACTATAGAGAAGTACCCGGGTAGATCGGACCATACCCTTTTGTTTCGAATTCTTAACAATTCGGATCTCGATTTCATTAAGAACATTGCTGCATATTAAGCTGTTCAACTCAGAAAATCTTTTTTAGGGTTCCACTTGCTTTCTGCCTAGCTATGGCATTGCCCCTTCAGGGTTGTGGGATCTTTCTGATCTCCTGGTGGGGCATTGATGTAATGATGTTTATCAATCATTGTTACATGATTTATTATTTACTTTTTATTTTTGTGCGAGGATATTGTTTTTTCTGTCTTTTGCTTTGTGCATTGCTGGTTTAAATTCTAGGAATGAGTGTCAGTATGTTATGGGATAGACGGGCGGTTTTGGGAAATTTTAAGTTTGTTGCAAGGTTGTATTCTTGTTTGTATTTTAGTTTTATAATATTTGTCTGATGTGTATATACCTTTGAATGTTTTATTTCTATATGCTAATGCAATGGTCAAAGACCACGTAATAAAAAACTACTACTACAAGCCAGCATGAGCTGCAGAGACCAACAAATGCTCTAAAGAGAGAGATCCTCATTGGCATCAGGTGTAGACTGGTTATGGGATTCCAAAGAGAACCAAGCTGAGTTGAGGGAGGATCTTAATAACTGTAATAGTTTATTAAGGTTATTTATGCTCTGTTATAAAGCATGATCTGATTTTCCTTGTGCTACAGACCTCAGTGCGCCTGGAGGATCTTGTGCTTAAACAAAGAATCAAAGCTCATTTGTCTAATTTCCAGTATTTAGTGTCAGTGGCTGGAGGTTCGGCCCACAATGGGTATCTTTAGATGGACATCTGCTCCTGCTCTGCTCCACCCTCAGGTGGCCCATCCATGTAATGGTGTGCCACCCTGGGGTGAGGCAGAGCAGGAACTGAGCAGGTGCCTCCTGCTCTGGGCCAGCTCCATTCATGGTGCTCTGGATAAGGTTTTAAACCTGCTGCCTGTTAATTTTTTCATTTCTAGTATTATGAGAACAAATAAATACCAGTTCCCTGTTCATTTTCTCCCTACCATTCATGATCTTAAAAACTTCTATCATATCCCTCCTTAATTGTCTCCTTTTGAAGGGGAAGAGCCCACCATATGGGTCATTTTTAGACACATGTTAAAGTTCCGGATGTTTCAATCTTCTGGGTTTACAAGTCCACAAGTAAGTTCCAGATTCATTTTTCACACACACACTGCCCTCAGGCAGCTGTAGTCGCAGCTGTAAACGTGACAGGCTGCCATGGAAACCAAGTAACCACAGCTGCCTGGAGCAAAGAAGTTTACTAGGAGAATCTTTTACACACAAAGGTTCTGGGAGAAGTTTCACACAGAAGTTCAAAGATCCGGATGTTTAAGATCTGGATGAGTGATTTAGACACAGAAAGTTCTGGATGTTACAGCAAACATCCAGGAGAAATGTGTGTCTAAAAACACCCATGGTTTGTATGGTTATTTTTTTATATTTATTGTATATTTACTTTTATTATATTATTGTATTTTATATGTGTAATTTATATTGTTAGCTGCCTCAAACTGCTATTAGCAGGAGGGACAGGGTATATGTAAAATAATAATAAAATAATTAATAATAATAAATCTTGTGCTACAAACCTCAGTGGTCCTGGAGGATCTGGCGCTTAAAGAATCAAAGCACCACTGAAGAAAGGGCACAGATCTGGCTCGAACTGCTGGTGACAGTGCTTGCTCCACTGAAAAGATATTGAAAAGATACAGGAGGCGTTTACCTTGACTCCCCAGTTATCTTGCACCCAGCTTGTTTGCTATGTTCCCTAGCTGTCACACCCAGCTAAATACCTGCATCCTGGCTCCCCAGCTGTCTCACACCCAGCTGGTTCACCATTAAAGCCACTCTTGAGTTGCCAGCTCAATCCCCTCTCAGCAAGTCATTGCTTTCCCCCCTGCCCTGAGTCACACAACAGCTGGGTGGTGTCTTATGGGGTTGTAGGGTAACTGAAGTACTGAACAGGCAGGCCCCCTCTACCCCTTCCCTGAGACAGTCCTACATCTAGTTTGGGCAGTATTTCCCCCAGGATTCCTTGCAGCCTGCCCTGGGTTTCTAAGACTAAGGCCCAGGCCCTGGCCCTAGGTAGGTCAACCTCCACAGCAGAGTGTCTCCTGGATGGGACTCATGCTGGCTAAGCTCCGCTCTTCCTTTAGAGGTCCAGCCTGGATCATGTGATTGACCCACTTCCAGATCACCTGATCCCTAGAGTGCCAGCCAGGACCAATTAACCCCTTCCTGCCCTGAGGTGAATCAGTGGCAGAGTGCTAAACACCTGAGCCTGGGTTATCAGCTCCATAAAGATTGCTCCCCCCAACAACCTTGTTAGGGCACTGGTGACCTAGTAATAGTGTACCGGGCCTACCTGGGCCTGGTTCTGAAAGGACTTACCCAAGCACATTATCACACTTCCCTTTACAAACTATTGGCTGTACCTCATCATGTCATATTTGTCAATATGCCCAATAACTCTATTCTTTACAATAGCTTCTGTCAACTTGTCTGGAACTGACATCAGGTTCACTGGTTTGTACTTTCTAGGGCTACCTCTGGAGCTTTTTTTTTTTTAATTGACATTACATTAGCTAACTTTCAATCCATTCGTGCAGAAACTGATTTTATTTGTGTTTTTATAATCTGCTCTAAAGTCTCTTCTAGCACTGCATTCAGTTGTGATAGTTCTTCAGTCATCACCTAAAAATAATATCTCTGGTGTGAGTATCTCCTCAACATCCTCTGCAATGAAGACTGAAACAAAAACAAAAAAAATAAAAAATCATTTAGCTTCTTTTCAATGGCCTTATCTTCGTTGAGTGCTCCTTTTACAACTTGATGGTTTAATGGCCTTGCTGACTATCTGGCAAACTTACTGCTTCTGATGTACTTTTTAAAATGTGTATTATTAGATCTTGGATCTTTAGACACTTGCTCCTCAGATTCCTTTTTGGCCTGCCTTATTATAATTTTATAATTCCCTTGTGGATCTTGGTTCCCCTGCCAGTGCAGGCTTGTTTCCTCCAGGATATTTCCCAGGTCCTTGTGGACAGTCTAGTTTTACAAGTTAGCAGATCATTTCATGCCCTGAAGCTAGAGCTCTGGTTACCCTTATCTTAGCATTACAATGGCAAATGTTAGTATCCAACTTAAAATTATCCAGCTATTTTAAAATCCAGCCAGAGTATTTAACCCAGTGACCTTCCTCAGCAATGAATTTCACAGGCTCACCAATAAACCCAGAGTGCACTCTCGTCTAAACGTTGAGGGTTGGATCTGCATTTTAGTTCAATAGCTAGTCATAACAAGTGCCTTGTTCATCAAGTTATAGTAAATTTCCATTAATTGCATATATGTCCCTGTTAAAGAGGCAGCTTAATGAGTTTGCTTTGTACTGTAAGTTAAATGCCCTGAAAATTAATTATGACAAATCAAAAATAATGGTATCTATTTACAAGTGCTAGGAAAAAATATAAATGGGAGATACAGGGGAATATGTTACAGCAAGTACCCATATTTAAGTATTTAGGTTTGTATTTCCACCAGATAGGAAGATGGAAAGTTCACGTCCAAAGGGTGATAGAGGCTGTGAGACCGGTTACTAGTGCAATAGCTAAATATTTCTATAATTCTGATAGACTGGAGGTAAGATCAGCTATCCAAGTGGGTAATGTTATGGCTAGGTCCAAGCTCCTGTATGGAGCAGAACTATGGGCTCCCTTGATGAAAGTTAAGTGGGGGAGTGCCCAATTTCAATTTCTCCAAAAGTTACTTAGGATACCGCCAGGTACTCCTGCAGCAGCGGTCAGACTGGAAGCTGGTCAAGTAGGTTGGGAGCAGGAGGGGTGGGCTATGGTGTTTAGGATGTGGTTGAAAATCCATAATAGCCACCAGAAGGGCCTTATGACTTTCTATGTAGCTGATGAGTTCCAAAATTCTTGGGAATCTTCAATTTCCTCTTATTTGAGGAAAATAGGTTTTTCTAGAGAATACCTGGATGGAAAGGAAGTGGGGAGTCTTTAGAATATGATAATGACTAGATTAAAGGATCTAGCTCGACAGGAGGACATAGCCGTAGAGAACCATACCCAGCATCTTAAAGAATATTTAAAATATATTCCAAGTATGGGTGAGATGGCCCCCTACTTGCATGAAGACCTGACAGCAAGAAGAAAATATCTCATACTGTGTGCTAGAATAAATGCACTCCCAACAAGAATATTACAGGGGAGGATACAAGGGATGGCTGTCACGGAGAAACATGGGGTCACACACGTGTAACACGGGACTACATGTTTGGTAAATGTGTGGTGCCAAGGGTTTCACATGGATGTAATGTTACTATACATGTACACTATATAATGTCAAAGGTTCCACTTGTTTGTAATGTTGACACTGAGAACTGTAAAACCCAAATTAGGACTCTGAGAATTGTACAACTTGAGATAGAGCTTTTACACTTCACCAGCCTACAGCAAATACAAGGAGACACGGATGTGTATTGGCTAAACCCTGGCCCCAGATGGATGGCCAGGGACATCAACAATGCTAATGAAGGTAGCCATCGACTACGTGCAGCAAGGCAGAGAAATCTGATAAGAGAACAAAGGGAATTCTAGAAGCCTGGAGAACTCACTAAGAGTTTCCTCCAGGAGATATAAGGAGAGAGATCCCAGAGGGGAAGGAGAGAGACTTCTTGCAAAAGCCAGCTTGAGCATCTGCATACGAATGAGCAGCCTGTCAGCAACAGGCTGGGGCAGCATGAACTGAGAGAGAGATTCCGCTCTTTAAAGCCAAGTGCCCAGCCAGACGTTACCTTTATGGCTGAGAAACCAGAACTTGTGGACTCGCTAGGGTAAGATGAATAACTTAGGAACTCAACCAGTATAAGTTAGGAATGTGTTATATTTACCTTTGATTTCTAATTACCACTCTGTTTAACTATCTTGTTTATGTAATCAATAAACTTCTTGACTTTTATGAAGAAGTGGACAGTGTCTAATATTGGAACACAAGTGAGCTACAAGAGCCCTCAAGCTCTTGCGAACCCAGAGAGTAAAGAGTCTGTAAATGGGAAGGATCAGGCCCTTGTGTGACAAAGGAGTTTCATTGTGGCACACTTGAATTAGCCAGAGAGAGAACTGATTCAAGAGAACTGTGCTCAAGGGAAGCTGAGTCACTAAAACCCGGTAAAGTGGGGGTGCGGACCCCCAAACCCATGACAATGGGTTTCAGTGTTAGGCTATGCCCATTTGACCAAGAAAATGTTGAGACAGTGCAACATGTTCTTTTCAAATGTCAGATGTACAGGGATATAAGGAGGAAATATTTGGCTGAATTGCTGGAAAAACTCCCAGGAAGATCCGCTCTAACTCTAGTGCGGCATGCATTAAATATAAAGGAATTTATTCCAACTACAGCAAAATATTTAATAAAAGCTATGAATATAAGATCTAGATTTATGCAGTGTATGGCATTGGAAGATGGCGAAGAATCCGATTTAGGAGCGGATATTGACATGGCACACAAATGCAAATGATAGGTGGGGGCAAGGAGATATGAGAACTTGAAGAGGGATTTTCCCTATTGGGTGGTAGTATGCCTATTGATAACAGATAACTTGATTGAGTTTATGGGAGGATGAGAAGGATGAGTTGTAATAGTATAAGGCATGGACTGAAGGAGCTGATAGAATTTAATTCAGTTTATAGAGATATAGGAGTCCCCAGGAGTTAAGGATCTTGAAAATTTAAGATATTTTATGATGTAAAAATTAATTTTGTCCTAAAAATATTTTTATGTATATAAAGGATATGTGTTGTTGTTGTATGTTCGTATGTATAGGCTATGGCTTTGACCACACTAATAAAATTTTTACTTACTTACTATATGTCCCTGGATCCCCCAGCCTTTTTACTTCCTTGGAAATTAAGTGCTTATATTCTTCCAGATTTACATGCTGTTCTTTGTTTATGAGCATAACAGTCATGTCTCTTAATGTCTTGTCAACTGTGGAGTAACAACAGTCCAAGGTGAAAGGGGGAAGCTCCTCCCACAACTCCCAAACACTCACCCTCTACCTCAGAGGTGAAAAACTCAGGCCCAGGGGCCAAATGCATCCAGAGGCTAGTTTTTATTTGCCCCCCTTCCAGTCCCTGTATCTGGCCCCTGAATCCAGTTCCTACCTCCAATCACTGACAAACTGAGCTCAGGGTAAGGGAGAAAAGATGAGGGCATGCACACAGGGACAGGGGACAGATCCATGGCACAGATTTATAATCTGGACTAAGGATGAAACAAGATCTTGATAAACCGAGTAGTCTTGTTGAAATCCCAGTGCTTGTTCTGTTCTAGGACGAACCAAGCACTGGAATGTGGTCACCAAGTTCTTAGCAAGCAAAAAACGAGTTAAAAGGGGGGGAAAAATTGGCAAGCCCCAGCTGGGAGAGCTGGGAAAGGGAACCCTCCCAGGCACCCTCAGTCAGCTCTTGTCAATTTCAAAGCCCGCTCTTCTCCCCCCCAACAGCTGTTCAGTGGGGGTGGCGGGGGTGAAGCTTGCAGCTGCCAGTCACGGCACCTGCACTCCCCAGACTGACTCAACTCACTGCCTGGCTAGGGCTCCTGGTTGCTGTTGACTGCTCCTTGCTCCCTTCTCCTCCCACTGCCTGCAAGCTACACAGCAGAGCCCGGGGACTTCCCTGCTCAACTTTTTCTGAGAGAGGAGGGGAGTGGGGAGGCTTCTTCTCACCTGTATGCAATTCCCTGCTGTGTCCCCATTCCTAGGGGGAACAATATCAGAGGTGTGCACAACACTCATGCATGCAAGCCTTTTTTAAAACTGCTCACCGAGAAATCGCACCAGGACCGAGATCTAGGTCCCCATGCTGGCCTCTCAGAAAAAGCCGAGCAGGGCAGTCCCCAGGTTCAGCTGTGCAGCTTGTAGGCAGGGGAGAAGGGAGCAACCTGCAGCAACAGGGAGAGTAGGAACCCCAGGCCAGTGGTGATGTGAGTCAGCCCAGGGAGCACGGGTGTAGAGGGCAAGGGACTTGAATAGGGATGGGCAAATGCGATTCGGATGTTCGGAGTTTGGAACGAACTCTGTCTGTTCGGACGTCCGAACCGAACGTCCGAACCGAACGTCCGAACCGAACGACCGAACAGTTCAGTCGTGTTTGGACAAGTTCGGAGGCAGGAAAAACATCTTGCCAGGGCCAAAAACTAGGTTTCGGTTTCGATTTTGTTTTGGTTTCGATTTCGCTATTTTTGAATGTTCGGCCAAGTTCGGCTAAACCGAATTCGGCTGAACCGAACCATCGAACCCAAACTCGGGTTTCAAACCTAATGACTGAACATCCAAACATCTAGCACTCACCCCCCTTTATTATAATTAATAATGATTTATTAATGTATTTATTATTATTATTATTATTATTATTATTATTATTATTAATAAACTGCTTTTGAAAAATTGCACCAGGACCGAGATCTTGGTCCCCAATGCTCACAATTGCATGTATTTTTGCAAGCAGCAAAATTGTTGCTTGTTTCAGCCCTAATCTGGGCCTCCTCTTCTGGAAAGCAACTCAAGTATTCGTGCCTCCAAATTCTATGCATCCCTGAGAACTTCTATTAATTTTCAAAGTGGCCCCTTGGAGCTAAAAAGTTTCCCACTCCTGCTGTACCCTAACCAAAATAGCAGTGGCTCTGCCAGTCATCCAGCTTCTGAGAAATTCAAATGCCAATGAGGAGGAGAGTGGTGCAGGGGACACAGCCCGATCCTTAATTTCAGCCCTATTTTTTTCAGCCATGCTGTGCACGTAACTGACCACCAGGAACATAAAGTCCTGGAGAAATGAACATTGTCGGTGCATCCAAAATGAGACAAGGACAACAGTTGTTGGATTTCAACGGCTGCAGTCTTTATTCAGATTGGAATTAGGCTGGTGGGGGTAATTTTAATTAAGCAATTTGGGTCCAGTACTAACGGAAGTAACAGATTAGCTATAACAGACAGGGAATTGGCCTGGATGTGCCCTTCAATGCCAGCCCCAATTGCTTTCCTCAAACATCTCCCTTTCGGCCCCTGGCTGGCAGCCATGGCCAAAGGGGACAGTGTCCTTTCCAGATGGGAATAAGGACTTTAGGTGCTGCAAGCTTGGGGACTGTGCGTGTCCCTGCCTGCCTTTGCAGAACACCCTGCCCAGGGATGCTAACCCCGGCACTGGGCATGCCCTGCCTCTGTGCCAGGAGTTGCGTCCCCATCTCTTAAGGAGATGACTCGGACAACTCGTTATTTCCTACAAAAACATCATAACAGTACTGGACCCCTGCCACTAAGGGACCGCTGATGTTTACATTGGACGGGCCCAACCCACACCTAACTCACCTTCCAAAATTTCAACCAAGTTGGCTTTCAATGTGGCCAAATAACTATAATTCCTTGCTGGGGATAGATGTATTCCATCAGAGATATAAAATTCGGGAGTCCTGTATATAATTCCATGATGGGACACCCTGTGGCCACCCTTATGGGTAACCCACTTCCTGATGTCCTGGGTGATATTATGCCAGGTTTTATCAACTTTCCTGGGGTGTATGGCTTTATCCCATGTTATCCGGCCAACCAGGTTGGTCCAGACAATTACAGCCAATAGGGAAAGTTTCTCAACTTCCAACAGGTCAGATTTGATATGCATGATTAGTCTAACCCCCTTCTACTTTGGCAAATCATTCTCACCCAAGTGGATTACCACAACGTCCGGTGGCAGTCCAGCCACTTCTGCCCTTAGAGAGGAAGCAATTGGTGCCAGCTCATCCCACTGCACCCCATCTGGAGAATCACGGCTCAGGCAGAGTGTCCCAGCTGAGATCCCTGGGTCTGCCTTCTGCTTTCCCAGCCCAATGCACAAGGCTGTGGCCAATGATCCAAATTAAGCTTCTGTCGGGGAACCTTGCCAGACCTGGAAGCACAGAAAAAAGGGGACGAGATCATCACCAACCCACGACCCTGATACCTTGCTCTGGGAGGCTGGCAGCTGCCACAAAAGAGGCCGCCTCTATTCTAAATGAGTGGGATCCATAATCATTGGGAGAGAGGCCGAGGTAACTCAAGGCATTCCAGAGTATGGCAAAAAATTGGTACCTTGTGAGGGTGGCTCCGTCTGCATGCCAGAACAAAGCACCTGCAACCAGTGGGCAGGCCTTAAGGTACTCCTCAAGGGCCTGGACTGGGCACAACTCAGAGGCTCCTCCTCAATAAAGGATGACTATCTGGCCCCTTCCCCTCTATTCCATCTTGGACCACTTCAACCTCAGACAGAGGGCATGGTGCTCTATCTGGACATTGGGTATTTTCAGACGTTACGAGATCACGCTCAACCACAGTGAACCACGCTCAATCCCGCGGGGGGGCCAAAGGGGCATGAACGTCTGTTCGGCGCGCGCCAGATGTTCACCACGCTCAATACGCACATGGGGTCAATTTCAACCACGCTTCCCGGGGTAGCCGGGGGAATATCCCGGGAAGCGTGGTCAAACGGACCCCCACTGGGAACCAAGGAAAAGTAATGTCTGGATGCCAATCCCCACGCGGAACCAAATGAAACGAGCCCCAGCCGGGGACAAGGCACACAGCATCGCTGCCGGGCAACCAGCAACAACACAAACACCAGAGGGAGATTTAAAGCGAAATCAGCAGCAAGCAAGCGTGGCGGGATGGAGCGAGGAGGGAGGCGGAAGAGAGCGGAGGCAGAGACAGCGACAGTGGCGGGGCAGGAGGCGGAGAAGGTGGAGGCAGGGGCAGTGATGCAGGTGGAGGGGGCACAGGCGCAGGAAGGGGTCACATGGGGGCACCCGACCAGGGAGGCAGCCCAGGCACAACGCCCACAGCTGCAGCCGGGTCGCGACGCCCCGGGGACGGTGGCTGGAACGGGCCTGGAGGAGGCACCCAGGAAAAGGGTAAGGGGAAACAAGGGGAGGAGAGCAGGGGGCATGGGAGACCCCCCCCCTGGGGGTGGTGGTGGGGTGACCCCAGGGGACCGGGAGGGGGGCAGGGG
>QEPC01007937.1:224661-238438 GCA_003113815.1 Sphenodon punctatus
GTCCGCTGTGTGTGCCGCCTGTCAGGCTGTTCTCCCTCTTCCCCCCTCCCTTCCCATTTCCCTTGTGTGGGCATTCCCTTGTGTGCCTTTTGGCTTCGTTTGCCCTCAGGCGGCCATGTCTGTGTCCCGCCCCTGCCCGGTGCCTTCTGGGAGTTTTGCGCCCGGCGGGGGTTCGGCTGCACGTCTGTTGTGCTGCCCCGGTCCACGATGGTTTGGCCCGGTTCCCGGCCATGGTCCCGGTCCCATCACGTCTGTTTGGGTCGTTTTTCCACCCCGGCCTGCGGTTGTGCTGTTCACCCCCCCTGGGTGTTCGCTGTGGTGAACCGCCCACCCGTAACATCTGAAATCACCCATTGTCAATGGCTAGGGCCTGGTCCGTGCTGTCCCGGGCTGATTTGGCCACTACCTTGTTCACACAAAATGCCCTGAAGAAGACTACCTTGAATGCAGCAGAGAAAAGTGTGGACTCGAAAAGATCAGGACAAATTTGGGGAAGGGCACCACAGATCCTAATGAGAAGGGTGAGGGTAATAGGGTTCCTGGTACCCTGTTCTCTGAGCCGCTCCTGGGATCAGCTCTCCAACATTCTGTGGGTGAAAAAAAAACCTGTCCAGTGGGGGATAACCAGCGAAATGACTCATGAAACCTAAGGCTGACAGCTTACTGGTTATGGTTTCTACTGCTGAGACCCTGCCCCTTAGTGCCAGGGCAAATTTGAGCATATGAGCTTCAGGGATCGGGAAATCTACTGTCTCTGTGTGAGGAATGATGGCCCCAGACCCATGACGGTGGGTCCTGGGGCTAGAGTGGCAGCTTCTAGGTATTGGCCACAGCCCTCCCTGCCAGTAACTTGGCCCCACAACCCTGACAGAGGGTCCTGGGTCTGGAGTGGCTGTTTCTTGATGTGGTGAAATGACATCGTCTCCGTGCGAGGAATGATGGCCCCCAGACTCATGATGGTGGGTCCTGGGGCTAGAATGTCAGCTTCTAGGTATTAGCCACAGTGCCCCCCCCCCAACCTGTAACTTGGCCCCAGAACCCTGAAGGCGGGTCCTGGGCCTGAAGTGGCTGTTTCTTGATGCGGTGGAATGACATAATCTCCGTCGAGGGATGATGACCCCAGACTCTTGACGGTGGGTCCTGGGCTAAGGTGGCAGCTTCTAAGTATTGACCACAGCCCTCCCTGCCTGTAACTTGGCCCTAGAACCCTGGGGCTCGAGTGGCTGTTTCTTTGTACATTGGAATGACATCGCCTCTGTGCGAGGAATGATGGCCACAGACCCATGACGGTGAGTCCTGGGGCTAGAGTGGCAGCTTCTAGATACATAATGGCCACAGCCGTCCCTGCCTGTAACTTGGCCCCAAAAGACCGATGGTGGGTCCTGGGGCTCGAGTGGCTGTTTCTTGGTGCATTGGAATGACATAGCCTCTGTGCGAGGAATTATGGCCCCAGACCCATGATGGTGGGTCCTGGGGATAGAGTGGAAGCTTCTAGATACATATTGGCCAGTAGCCACAGCCCATCCTGCCTGTAACTTGGCCCCAGAACCCTAAAGGCGAGTCCTGGGGCTCGAGTGGTGGGTCCTGAGGCTAAGGTGGCAGCTTCTAGGTATTGGCCACATCCCTCTCTGCCTGTAACCTGGCCCCAGAACCATGGCAGAGGGTCCTGGGGCTTCTAGATACATAATGGCCACAGTCCTCCCTGCCTGTAACATGGCCCCAGAACCCCAACGGCGGGTCCTGGGGCTGGAGTGGCTGTTTCTTGGTGCATTGGAATGACATCCCCTCTGTGCAAGGAATGATGGCCCCAGACCCATGACAGTGGATCCTGGAGCTAGAGTGGCAGCTTTTAGATACATATTGGCCAATGGCCACAGTCCTCCCTGCCTGTAACTTGGCCCCAGAACCCTGAAGGCAGGTCTTGGGGCTCGAGTGACTTTTTCTTTATGTAGTGGAATAACATCGTCTCCGTGCGAGGAATGATGGCCCCAGACCCATGATGGTGGGTCCTGGGGTTAGAGTGGCCACTTCTAGGTATTGGCCACAGCCCTCCCTGCCAGTAACTTGGTCCCAGAACCCTGCCGGCTGTTTCTTAATGCGGAGGAATGACATCCTCTCCGTTCGAGGGATGATGGCCCCAGACTCACGACGGTGGGTCCTGGGGATAAGATGGCAGCTTCTAGGTATTGGCTACAGTCCTCCCTGCATGAAACTTGATCCCGAGGGCATGGCTACATAGCATAATTATCCCGATTTTTTAAAAAGGGAAAATGCAAGATCCAGCGTGCTATAGACCAATAAGCCTTTTGTCAGTGGTGGGCAAGGTTTATGCAAGGGTTCTAGTGAGACATTTAGAAGCATGGGAAGAATCGGTTAAGGTTATACCAGCTGAGCAGTTTGGATTCCGCAACGGGAAGTCCACACTAGATTGCTGCTTTCTGTTGCAGCATCTGATGGCAAAATATACTAAACTTAGGAAGGCAAGGTTGTACTTAGCCTTTATCAATTTTACAAAGGCCTTTGATATGGTGCCTAGACAGAGATTGTGGGCAAAAATGAAGGCACTGGGGATTAGTAGCAAGCTCCTCAATTCGATAATTCTCCTATATATGAGAAATTAGGCATGTATTATGGTAGGACAGAAGTTGAATGATCTTATCTCAATAGAAATAACATCACTCAGTTCACTGATGATCCCTTGTTCCACCCATTCATGGGGCCGCATACCACTTGTCCCGGAAATACACCCCAAATCCCTTGCCAACCACCATGTCGGAGTCCACCTGTAGATCAGCCTCTCACAGGAGATCCTCCTGCCAGAAACTGACCCTGTTGAACCCGACCAGAAACGTAACCCATGTCTGGAGGTCATTTTTCATCTCCAACGTGACTCGAATGTGATGGTATGGCAGTGGGTTACTGCTGAGCTTGTCATAGAGTTGGGACAGGAAGGCTTGGCAACCACCCTACATGGGAAGTTGAGGCTCCCCACGAGGGATTGCAGCTACTTGACCGTCACCTTTACCATGGTCATGCAGGCCTCTACCTTAGCCTTCAGCGCTGCAAGCTTGTCCCGCAGGAGGCAGGAGATGCTTCTGACCGTGTCCGTTTTGATGCCCAGATACATGAGTGTGGTAGCTGGTCCTTCTTCTCTGTGGCCAGGGGGATACCTAATTTGGCAACTACCCCTTGGAAAGTCTCCATCAGTCCAACACATTTGCTGGTTCCTGCTCTGCCTATGAAAAGGAAATCATCCAGATATTTGGTGAGTTCCTTCAGGATGGCGTCATTGATTGCTCTGCCACAGGGATAAGATAAATGATGTATTAGGCAGAATTCCGCAGGGGCTTTCTTTGGGACAACTCCCAGCGGGGAGACAATCAGGTCTGAAAACGGCAGGGTCAGGAAAAGACCGGGCACTCTTCCTTCGCCAATCTCCTTATCCAATTTAGCCCTCACAACATATTCTAACCCCACTATGGATTTTAGGTTGGGTGCCACCTTACCCTGCTGTACGTTCTGTGCTGGAATCCTGAAACTGTCGCAGAACCCATTAACTATACCTCTAACACTTCACCTCTATCAGGGTGGCTGGCTAATGCTCGTTCCAGACAATCAACTATGACCAAAGTTGGGGCCCTTTGCAGCCACGGCACCTGCAACTTCCCAAACAGGCAAATTCCCAATAATGGGCTGCTCCGGGACCTTGGGCCTTACGGCCCTCATTCTGAAAGGAGTCATTGGATGGTGCGACCCACCCTGTGCTAGGACATGGCCACTATCGGACCTGGGGGCATTGACTGCATCATTCATGCAGTCTAACCACAGATCCGGGGCATGTGTGTCCCATCTCAGGCGGGGGTGTAAGAGGCTCTATGGTGAAATGCCTCATTGTACCATAGTCAGACCACAGAGGACCCTGTATCATAGCCATGGCCTGACAATATCCACATACTTCATCAAGGCATACGCCCGATCCAGGTAGAGCTGGACCATGACCCCTTGAAAAATGGAGTAGGCTACTGGCCAATTTGACCAATTATGGTCAGCTTTTGGGAGCTGAAAGCGCTCCTTCTCTTTCTTATCATCCCTATTGTTTGGATCAGGTATGGGGTCAGTAAATAAGAGGGTGAAAATATATATGTATTCCTCCCTCCAAGTCCTTTCTCTCATGGGCTGGAGGAGGTAGGCTGCTATGGGGGCTGAAACATCCGCATATCCACCCCTGGGGAGGGCGGCCTTGGCCCCAGAGTGGATGCTCCGTGGACACCCTGTGGCTGAGTCCACACCTGCATGGCCTGGGCCCCATATGGGCCAGGCCTGCCTATTGGTATGGGGGGTGGGCAATGCTGTCCTGGGGCGGGCACCCATGCCCCATTCCACCATAAGTGTGGGGTCTTGTTCCTCACCGCCGTTGGCTGATTAAGTCCTGTTGTCAGGACACCAACTCCAACTGCCATAGTGCTCGCCGGCATCCAGAGAGCAGTGTAGACCAGCAGCTGTACCTGTACTGCCCCCTGTGGGGCCCACCCAGCCCCACCCCCTTCCGCCTGCCTGGGATTCAAGTACAGAGGTGCCTGGTTTTTCTCCATCAGGTATCCACCCAACCCTGGATCCCTCATACCTCCGTACAGTGCTGCTTGGACTCCTGGGTTTGGAACGGGTGCTGGTGGGGGATATTATTCCTGTGCCATGGCCTAGAGTCCCCTCTCAAGAGCTGCAATCCTTTGAAATGGCTCCTGCATGCCTGGTGCCAGTAGGTCCTCAGCTTCATCCTGCTTCCTTTTTATCTGGAGGCTGCTCGTTCCTGTGGGGAGAGGGAGGAGCCCCCCTTTGGCCCACCTGTCTGTGTAGTGGAGGGGCCTGGGGGGGGAAGGTCCTGTACAGAGTTGTGGGGTCCGCCCCCCAGTATGGAGGCCTGGGGCTGGGCCCTGGCACTTCACAGAAGGGGGGCGGGAACACCGGCCTCTGCACCTGCACACCTACTGTGTCCGTCCTGTACCTGGTTGGGGGGACCACATCCCTGCCCCGCCCTGAGAGGGGGGCATGGCCTGCAGCAAGTCCCAGGGGCTCCTCGGGCCCTTCCGGTACCTGAGGGAGAGGGGGTGCTGCTGGTCCAATCAGGGGCTCCATTGTGGGCCCTCACACTGAGGCTAGGATCGCTTCCGGCTCTTGGTTTTTGTCTTTCTGATTGAGGAAAGGCCGTGTTTCAACAGGAGGATCACAAAGGAGTGGCTTGCTCCTTGAGTCTCCAAGTCCAGAATGAGGTTTGATGGGGGCACATTGGGCGGAGAGGCCCTCCCCTCGGGGGAGGGCCTTCGCAGGCTGTGCTAATCCTGCTGGCTGCAAGCCCTGTTGCCAGGGCAACGCTAGCTTGGCCACTCTTTTCCCACCATGGCCCAGACATTCCCCAGCAATCTTCCTGCTGCAGCAAAATTGCTGCAGCAGGAAGTGCTTGTTGGAAATGCAAGGACTGTGAGATCATTGCATCCATTTGCCCAATGCAGAGTTTACAGAGGAGTGTGAGTAGCTAAGCAACAATAAGCAGGCAGGAAGCATACTTAAGCTTAAGTAGCTTTATTAGGAACTACATGTAGAATAGGAAAGGCCTACATCTATGCTAAGTCCTAAGACTAGGTGTGTTCAAGAGGGAGGAAGGAAGCTCTCTGAGACACAAAGAGATGAGAAATCTCCTGGGGGAGGAGATTGACCAATCAGGTCCTGACAGGAGTAGGACAGATAGGATGGGGGAAGGGTTCCCTGATCTGTCTGTCTACTCCTGGTGTTTCTAGCAAACAAACAGGATGAGGTGCTATGGGGGGATGCAACCAAAGGAATGTATTTCCAACAGTGCTAGCCGTCTCCTCTTGCCTTATTCCTCCTGGGAGCGCGACATGAAGCCCTGGTGACCGCCATTAATGGCAGGCCAAGGGCTTTTATCCAAATGAAATTTAGAGTGATAGTAGTCTTAAACAAGCAAGGTTTAAAAAGGACTTGATTGCTAATGAATCACCAGCTAATAATAAATAATAGAGAAAGAAACAAATAACAGTGGTAGGCTTCCAAAATTCCCTTACTGTTTCAGCATGATTGTATTGGTAGTTCCTTGAAATAATAAATAATAATAATAATTAATAATAATAACTTATTTCTATAGCCCCCACCACCAGATGTCACACAGAGTGCTGAACAACATAAAAATATAACATAAAATCCATTTAAAATGTAAATCTATATAAAAAACAATTTTAAAAGAGGAGGGTAGCAGGGAAGAACAACTGGGGAACATTAAGGGGAACCAGCGGTGGATCCTAAAAGCACCTGGAGAATAAATAAGTCTTTAGGTACTTTTTAAAGGTGAAGAGGGAGGAACGTGAATTCCACACTTGGGGGCCCATCACAGCAAAGGCCCAATCACCCACCAACGAGACACAATGGCGGGATCCCCAAACAGGTGGTTTCTGAGTGCAGATACTCATCAGCATGAGACTCCAGGAGTAGGTCTCAAATATAGCCAGGGCCTATACCATTCAGGTCCCTGAAAACCAGCAGCACAATCTTCATTTCAATCTATTTCTCTACAGGCAGCCAATGTAGAGAATGCAGGGAAGGCATAATATTAACAAAGCTGCCTATCTGCAAGATCGCCTCACCCTCCAAGTCTTGGATCTGCCATGCGGCCAGCTGGGAGAGTCTTTCTCGAGGTTCCCAGGGTATCCCAGGTGGCGACGATGAAGGGGGTGTTCTCGGTGACTGCACCTCAGCTGTGGAACTCCCTCCCGATGGAGGTCCGCCTGGCCCCAGGCCTCCCCTCTTTCCAAGGATAATGTAAGATCTGGCTGTTCTGCCAGGCCTTTGGTGAGAGAGGCGGGTGATGGGTGGGAGGGCGGGAGGGGGGGGTGTGACTTCACCATGAAGGTTTTTATTTTGCATTATGTTTTAGTAATGTGTTTTGATGTTTTATTCTGAATTCACAAACCACACAGTTTCAAAATCTTCCTATCTTTAAAATCTCTTTTAGATAAAGGTCAGAACTGCTGTGTCCTTCCTTTTGTATATAAAAAAACCTGTCGTTTCCATCGTCCATGTTAATTTGGCCACATTGCACAGTGTCAGTTGTGATTTTTATTATGGCATAATAAGCAGTAATATATTAACTATGCATTTAAAGAGGGAAATAGGAATAGAACATACATATGTTCAGTATAGCTGGGTTACTGTTAGATGCTTAACTTTCATGCTTCCTAAATTCTGACAGTGCCATGTCAATATTTTGCTATTTTTATCAGATATCCTGGATTGTTTAAAGTGTAACAAAAACAGTGCTTAATAACATCCAAGTAGGTGATCTTGGACTTGACATCTCATTTAAAAGGTTGGAGGTCTGCTTCCTCCTTGATTGTTGCTTTTCTTGGGCAGGTGAACATAAGTGCATTCTGGCTGTGTCTTTGGAGATGGAAGTGTTTTTTAAAATAAGTAAATTTTAAAAATCTGTAACGGACATTGGCTGCAATCCCAAGTGTGATTCACACAGGTCCTGCTTGGGTTCCTCATGACACAAGTGCTCTCCATGGACTTGCATGAGATTTGCACACATGTGCGCGGGCATGGGATCGACCCCACTATTTGCAGAATTTGGCCAAAACTAGAAGAAGGAAAGTTACAAGATGTGATTTAAAAAACAAAACAAAACCCTGCTCATTAAGTGTTTCAGAATTTTTCAAAATTTAAATTTTCCAAATTTTGCCTTCTGAATTGTCCCAGCAACAGTCTGCCATCTTCTGTCCAGACTTAAAACAGCATTCTGCAAAGTGGGAAGATCTTCTTTAAGCCTAACTAACCTTTTAACTGGTGCTTCTCTGAATGTACAGAAATGACTTTTTGATCTTAGTTTAACTTCTTTCTTTCATCCTCCCCTCCTCCCATAGGCTAGCTTGCCAGGTTCACTATCCTATGACTTGGAGTGCCGCTAGTGATTTATGGCAACCCAGACCCACAAAGTCCCTTCCAAAAGGGGTGGGTGGGAGGGAGCATGGAAAACTTGATCTCAAGATGTAGCTGTTACAAAAAATTAGGACAATGGGGGAAGATAGTCAAGATTGTTCTGCACTTTTAAGTCTGTTAGTCACTAATAACAGTACAGTCAGATTATACAGTATCAAGTTGTGCCTATTTTGTGTTGCCCTGTTTTTGGCACCATGTCTATATATTGGCCATATGGTCTGTCTATAAGTTAACTCCTTTTTAATGGTAGACCAGGGGGTGGGCTGCAGGCAACCTTATTTTGAGAACAATGGTGACTAGTAGGTTACTAACATTAATATGCCTATTTACAGGNGTTTTGAACAGAGATAAGGGAAGAAAGGTGAGAGCGGGGAAGGCCAGCGAGGAGGAGGTTACAGTAGTCGAGGCGTGAGATGACTAGGGCATGGACGAGAGTTTTGGCAGAGAAGACGGAAAGAAAAGGGCGGATCTTGGCAATGTTGAGGAGGGAGAAGCGGCAGGATTTGGCAACAAGTCAATGTAGGGTTTGAACTTTGAAGGTGAGGTGCGAGTTGAAGATGAAGCCCAAGCTACAGGCTTGGGGGACAGGGAGGAGGAGACCCCCATCAATGGTAATTGACAGGGAGGATGGAGAGGAAGAATTGGGAGGAAAGATAAGAAGTTCAGTTTTCGCCATGTTCAGTTTGAGTTGGTGCTGAGACATCCAGGCAGAGATATCGGAGAGACAGTTGGTGAGACAAGCTTGAACAGAGGGGGAGAGGGAAGGAGTGGAGAGATAGAGTTGAGTGTCATCAGTGTATAGATGGTATTGCAAACCATGGGAGCCATGAGTTTGTCTAGGGATTGGGTGTAGATAGAGAAGAGGAGAGGGCCAAGGACAGAGCCTTGGGGAACCCTGACCAAGAGGGGTAGGGAGGAGGAGGGGGAGGATTAGGAAGGGATATGATGAAGGAGCTGTTAGAAAGGTAGGAAGAGAACCAGTTGAGGACAGAGTCCCAGAAACCAAGGGACTGGAGCGATTCAAGCTGGAGCGAGTGGTCAACAGTGTTGAAGGCAGCAGAAAGATCAAGGAGGACAAGAATAGAGTAAAGACGGTTGGATTTAGCCACAAGAAGATCGTTGGTGATCTTAGCAAGAGTGGTTTCAGTGGAGTGGGAGGGGGCAGAAGCCAGATTGGAGGGGATCAAGGGAGGAGTTGGCAGAGAGGAGGTCGAGGCAATGGGAGTAGACAATATGTTCAAGGAGTTTGGAAGTAAAAGGGAGGAGCAAGACAGAACGGTATCTAGAAGGGTCAGAGGGGTCAAGAGTGGACTTTTTGAGGATGGGGGAGACAGTGGCATGTTTAAAGGCAGAGGGGAAGGAGCCGGTAGAGAGGGAGAGGTTGATGATGTGCAGGAGGGGAGGGGCGATGGTGGAGGCAATGGAGTTCAGGACGCGGGAAGGAATGGGGTTCCAGGGAAAAGTGGAGGGGTTGGAGGAGGAGAGCAGGGAGGAGAGTTCCTCAAGGGAGGTGGGAGGGAAGGAGGACAGGAGAGAGGGGGGAAGGAGGGAGAGGGGGGAGTAGTAGGGGGAGAGGACTTGGAAGCTATTTCTAGGCGGATCTTTTTAATCTTAGAGGTGAAAAAGAGAGCAAGATCCTAAGTGGAGAGAGAAGAGGGAGGAGGAGGACAGGGGGGTTTGAGAAGGGAGTAAAAGGTGGAGAAAAGGCGGCAAGGGTCCTGGGAGCAGGACTCAATTTGTGAGGCATAGTACTGCTGTCTAGCAAGGGAGATGGCAGAGTTGAGCGATGAGATGCAGAATTTGAAGTGGAGAAAGTCAGTGAGATTTCCACCAGAGGCATTCATCAGCCCAGGTGCAGGAGCAGAGATGTTGAATGGTGTGGGTGAGCCAAGGGTGAGGGTTACGGGAGCAAGCCGGGCAGGAGGAGAGGGGGGCAAGGGAGTCAAGGGTGGAGGCGAGAGAGGAGTTGAAGGCAGAGATGGCAGAATCGGGGGAGGAGGAGGAGAAGACTGAGGGGAGAAGAGGAGAGAGGGAGGAGGCAAAGTCCTGGGGTAGAAAGGTCTGCAGGCCGCGGAAGGGACAGGGAGATGGGGAAGAGGAGGGGGAACAGTGAGAGAGGTTGAAGGAGGCAAGAAAATGGTCAGATATGGGATGGGGCTTGAACGAGAGATCGGAGACTGAACAGTTCCTAGAGAACATGAGATCAAGAGAGTGACCATCAGTGTGGGTGGGGGAGCTAGTCCAGAGATGGAGATTAAAGGACGAGGCTAGGGAGAGGAAGCGGGTGATTCCAGGCTGAGAGGGTGCGTCAACATGAATATTGAAGTCGCCAAGGATGAGTGTGGGGATGTCATCAGAGTGGAATAGGGTGAGCCAGGATTCGAACTCAAAGAGAAAGGAGAGGGAGCTGGGGGGGGGGCGGTAGATAACAGCAACACGTGGAGAGGGGAGTAGAGGCGGATGGAGTGAGCCTCCAAGGAGGGGAAGGAGAGAGAGGGGTAGGGGTTGAAACTGGCAGGAAAAGGCGAGGAGGAGATCTACACCACCACCCCGGCCCTCAGGGCAGGGCTGTTGGGAGAAGGAGCGACCTCCGTAGGAGAGGGTGGCAGGGGTGACAGAGTCAGTGAGGGAGATCCAGGTTTCAGTAAGGGTGAGAAGGTGAAGGGAGTGAGAGAAGTAGGGAGGGGCGAACAGATCGTGATTCGGGTTCGGCCATTCGGTTTGGTCCAGTTTGCCTGTTTGCTTCGGCCGTTTGGTTCGTTCGGCGCCTTCGGGTTTTGCCGTTCGGTTCGGGCGTTCGGAAGAAGGTTCTCTGTGTGAGGAATGATGGCCCCATACCCATGATGGTGGGTCCTGGGGCTAGAGTGGCAGCTTCTAGGTATTGGCCACAGCCCTCCCTGCCAGTAACTTGGCCCCAGAACCCTGGCAGAGGGTCCTGGGCCTGGGCCTGAAGTGGCTGTTTCTTGATGCGGTGGAATGACATCGGCTCCATGCGAGGAATGATGGCCCCAGATGGGCTAAGGTGGGCTAAGGTGGGCTAATGATGGGCTAAGGTGGGCTAATGATGGGCTAAGGTGGCAGCTTCTAGATACATAAGGGCCACAGCCCTCCCTGCTTGTAACTTGGCCCCAGAACACCAATGGTGGGTCCTGGGGCTCGAGTGGCTGTTTCTTCGTGCACTGGAATGACATAGCTTCTGTGCGAGGAATGATGGCCCCAGACCCATGATGGTGGGTCTTGGGGATAGAGTGGCAGCTTCTAGATACATATTGGCCAGTAGCGACAGTCCTTCCTGCCTGTAGCTTGGCCCCAGAACCCTAAAGGTGGGTCCTGGGGCTCGAGTGGTGAGTCCTGGGGCTAAGGTGGCAGCTTTTAGGTATTGGCCACATCCCTCTCTGCCTCTAACCTGTCCCCAGAACCCTGGCAGAGGGTCCTGGGGCTGGAGTGGCTGTTTCTTGAAGTTTTGGAAAACTAGACTCTCTGTGCAAGGAATGATGGCTCCAGACCCATAATGGTGGGTCCTGGGGCTAGAGTGGCAGCTTCTGGATATTGGCCACAGCCCTCCCTGCCTGTAACTTGGCCCCAGAACCCTGGCGGCGGGTTCTGGGACTGGAGTGGCTGTTTTTTGATGTTTTGGAAAATCGGCTCTCTGTGCGAGGAATAATGGCCCCAGACCCATGACGGTGGGTCCTGGGGCTAGAGTGGCAGCTTCTACATACATATTGGTCAGTGTAGCCACAGCCCTCCCTGCCTGTAACGTGGCCCCAGAACCCTGGTGGCGGGTCCTGGGGCTCGAGTGGCTGTTTCTTGGTCCATTGGAATGACATTGCCTCTGTGTGAGGAATGATGACCCCAGACTCATGATGGTTGGTCCTGGGGCTAGAATGGCAGCTTCTTGATATTTATTGACCACAGCCCTCCCTGCCTGTAACTTGGCCCCAGGACCCCAATGGCAGGTCCTGGGGCTTGAGTGGCTGTTTCTTGGTGCATTGGAATGACGTTGTCTGTGCGAGGAATGATGGCCCCAGACTCATGATGGTGGGTCCTGGGGCTAGAGTGGAAGCTTCTATATACTTATTGGCCGCAGCCTCCCCTGCCTGTAACTGGGCCGCAGAACCCCAACAGTGGGTCCTGGGGTTCGAGTGACTGTTTCTTGGTGCATTGGAATGACATTGCCTCTGTGAGAGGAATGATGGCTCCAGACCCATGACGGTGGGTCCTGAGGCTAGAGTGGCAGCTTCTAGGTATTGGCCATAGTCCTCCCTGCCTGTAACTTGGCCCCAGAACCCTGATGGCGGGTACTGGGACTGGAGTGGCTGTTTCTTGATGCGGTGGAATGATATCGTCTCCATTTGAGGGATGATGACCCCAGACTCATGATGGTGGGTCCTGGGACTAAGGTGGCAGCTTCTAGGTATTTGCCACATCCCTCCCTGCCTGTAACCTGGCCCCAGAACCCTGGCAGAGAGTCCTGGGGCTGGAGTGGCTGTTTCTTGATGCTTTGGAAAACTGGTTCTCTGTGCAAGGAATGATGGCCCCAGACCCATGAGGGTGGGTCCTGGGGCTACAGTGGCAGCTTCTGGATATTGGCCACAGCCCTCCCTGTCTGTAACTTGGCCCCAGAACCCTGGTGGCGAGTCCTGGGGCTGGAGTGGCTGTTTTTGATGCTTTGGAAAAGCGGCTCTCTGTGCGACGAATAATGGCCCCGGACCCATGACGGTGGGTCCTGGGGCTAGAGTGGCAGCTTCTACATACATATTGGTCAGTGTAGTCACAGCCCTCCCTGCCTGTAACGTGGCCCCAGAACCCTGGTGGCGGGTCCTGGGGCTCGAGTGGCTGTTTCTTGGTCCAATGGAATGGCATTGCCTCTGTGCGAGGAATGATGGCCCCAGACTCGTGACGGTGGGTCCTGGGGTTAGAGTGGCAGCTTCTTGATACATGTTGGCCACAGCCCTCCCTGCCTGTAACAAGGCCCCAGAACCCCAACGGCGGGTCCTGGGGCTCAGGTGACTGTTTCTTGGTGCATTGGAATGACATCGCCTCTGTACGAGGAATGATGGCACCCATAACCATGATGGTGGGTCCTGGGGCTAGAGTGGCAGATTCTAGATACATAATGGCCACAGCCCTCCCTGCCTGTAACGTGGCCCCAGAACCCCGACGGACGGTTCTGGGGCTGGAATGGCTGTTTCTTGGGGTGTTGGAATGACATTGTCTCCGTGCAAGGAATGATGGCCCCAGACCCATGATGGTGGGTCCTGGGGTTAGAGTGGCCGCTTCTAGGTATTGGCCACAGCCCTCCCTGCCAGTAACTTGGTCCCAGAACCTTGCCAGTGGGTCCTGGGGCTGGAGTGGCTGTTCCTTATGTGGTGAAATGACATCCTCTCCGTTCGAGGGATGATGGCCCCAGACTCACGACGGTGGGTCCTGGGGATAAGATGGCAGCTTCTAGGTATTGGCTACAGTCCTCCCTGCCTGCAAGTTGACCCCAGAACCCTGGCAGCGGGTCCTGGGGCTGGAGTGGCTGTTTCTTGATCCTTTGGATAATTGGCTCTCTGTGCGAGGAATGATGGCCCCAGACCCATGAGGTTGGGTCCTGGGGCTAGAGTGGCAGCTTCTGTATATTGGTCACAGCCCTCCCTGCCTGTAACTTGATCCCGAGGGCATGGCTACATAGCATAATCATCCCGATTTTTTTAAAAGGGAAAATGCAAGATCCAGCGTGCTATAGACCAATAAGCCTTTTGTCAGTGGTGGGCAAGGTTTATGCAAG
>QEPC01007937.1:251561-263667 GCA_003113815.1 Sphenodon punctatus
CCCCCCCACCATATAATCAATTCATGCTGCTCTGGGGGCACAAATGAACTGGTTATGGGGTGGGGACAGCATGAATTGATTATGGGGGCACAACTGAACTGGTTATATATATGTCCCTTTTCATGGCATAATGCGCTTAATAGGCTGGCTGCATTTTGGGTGTCATGTGTGTTTGATAGCAGAACCTCTGGACCGGTTGTACCACTTGCATGCACAAGCACAGGTGGCACCAGTGTCACTGGCAGCAAGAAGCAACAGGCCCTGGAGACCAGGCTGGCTAAGCTCACCCCCCTCCCGCAGTAAGACAGCGGATGCAGTCAGTCTCTCTGTGCCTGTCTCACTGCCTGCCCGGCTGCCCCTGCAGTGGAACCACTCCTGGGGAGCATTGGGAGGCTTGTCTATGGCCGCTCAACTGCACACCAGATAAGGCAGCCAAGGGATGCCAAACTGGGGTGGGAGTGGGGTGGGTGGAAGAAAAACATGGGGAGGCGAATGGGAATCCTTCTTCTCCAGAGGGAGTACATTTTATGTCAATTTACACATTTGCATAATTAGGTGGGGCCTAATTATGCAAATTAGGCCCCACACCAAGTCTTCGCACATGGCCTCACAAACCCTGGAACCGGCCGTGCCCATCAACATGCAGTAACCCCAGTGAAGCAAGGACATCTTCATAACGGCTGTCCCACCCCAGCATCACTTCAGTTTTCCCTGGGTTGAGCATGAGGTAGCTTCATTGCATCCAGTCAGCTACATCCTTCAGACATTCCTCCAAGGAAGAGACTGAGATGACAGGCCTCACAGGGCAAGAGAAATACAGTTGTGTATCATCAGCGTACTGAAGATACTCAACCCTATGCTTGTTCATAACATCCCCGAAGGGATGCATGTATACACTGAACAATATGGGTGATAGAATAGAATCTTGGGGAACACAGCATTTCAAGTCTCACAGGGATGGTGCATAACCATCCATCCATCAAATTGTGCTTTAAGGAACTCTATGTACCAGTGCAGAAGATTCGTCACTATTGGAATGGAGCTAATCAGACAGACATATCACTGAGGCAAACTCTCCAATGTTCAAGTGTCTCCTACAGCCTTCAGCAAAACTTGGACCAAGTTTTTTCTGAGGTGTGACAAATTTACTGAGGTGTGACAAACTGTCACCTGTTTTCTTTTTACTGTTTCCTGCCTGTTGTCAGTTGAGACCAGAAGCAGAAGGGATGAAGAACTGATGCAGAGATTTCTGGTAATTGTCCAAATTTCAGGGGTGGAAATTATTATTATAAGCATTTATATAGCACCAGCGATGTACCTGGTGCTTTACAAAAAACAAGATAGACAGAGCTGGGTCAGGGGTTGGATTCTGGCCAAGTACAAATGCATTCAGGAGCCTTCCAAGAACTTCAGTAGCTAAGGCACGCAATTCAGCTAGCACTTGTGCTGGACTGCACAGGAGCCAAAGTGATGAAAAAAGTGCCGTTCATCACCAGCAAAAGTGCTGTTGGCATCACAATCTAAATGATGTTGTGACAACTAGAATGGGCCGTCGCAGGCTCTGGCTGAAAACAGACATAACACTAACTCCACTTTAACATTTCTTATTCATGTTGTAGAGCTGTATTGGTGCCCTATGCAGCCCTGCAACATGCATAAGAAATGTTAACATGGAGTTAGTGCTATGTCTGCTTTTACCCTTATCTCCAATAGTTGCTTGTTATGCACTATTTTTGGGAGCCAAGCCTATTACCATCTTATAAACCAGTTTCCTTTATAAGGAGGATGCTTAAAACTTAAGAGTTTTGCTGTGCAGAGTCCTCGCATAGAGTCATCAGACAAATGGGAGACTTTTCCCTCCAGGGGAAAGACTTAGAAGGCTTGTATTGTCTTCTAAGAGATAATAAGTCATCAGCTTGATAAGTGGTTGAATGGGCCATTAACTTAGACAATGGAAGTCTGGTGAGTTTTATCTTTATTCATAAAGATCACGGGGCTCTTTATGAATAAGTGGGGATTGTTCTCTTTGTGTTGGGAGTTATGGGACTTATGTCTCCTACAATGTTATAATTGAACTGCTAAATTTGCATTATAATGAAGTGTGTTATTATTAAGCAGTTATATAGCACAAGCAGTGTACGTGGCACTTTACAATTGTTATTAATGGAGACAGGTCCCTGCCCAGTGGGTTTACAATCTAGGATGGACACAGATGAGAACACAGGGAGAGACAGACACACACATTCCTGTTTTACAGATGGGGAATGGTGGCTCAGAGGTTGACTTGTGCAAGACCACTCAGGAAGTTCATGTCTAGGGCAGGATTTGGCTTCCCAAGTCCAAGTCCAGCACCTTGTCCACTACACCACACTGGCTCTCAATTCTCAGTGTTACAACAAGAGTGAAGTGTATTTTTCTCAGGAACATTTTCCACTGCCAATGGAAATACAGGCCAGTTTACATGTACATACTGGGAGATCCCCATTACAATCTGCATGTTAAACTGCAGGTCTGTCCTACTGTGGTATTGTAAATGAGAAAAGAACCACCTTTTTGTACATTACATCAGACGCCCAGGAAGGATGTGGTTCTACCCCAAGACTCTACAGTGTTGGTATGCTATGTGTTTGTCCATACACCCAGGCCATTTTTAGACAAGACATATCAAGCGCATCTATGTTAAAACAGCCACAGATTTGTCACTTTGCACGCGTGTATACCGAGCTCCAAACCATATTCAAACCTCCTTTTTTCCGCTAACTAGACAAACATGCTTTGAAGAAAAAGCGCATATTACTTGCAATCTGATCGTCTAAATCAAAAAGCCACGTTTTCACTGATCCTACACATCGGTCCAGAGACATACTCTGCGTAAACATATAAACACACCGATTATCCGCGGCCATTGTAACACCACGCTCTTTCCAGAGAGTTCAGTCGAAGGCACGCCGAGGCGGGAGTGATTCTAGAGTGAACGCTCTGAGCCAGCGCTGCTGGGCAAAGAGATTTGTGTACAAGTGTTGCGGGGATATGGCTGTTTTGGTGTTTGCAAAATGTGCCGGCGTTACATGATCCCCTTCACACCCTTTTAATTTTGTGAATGGAGCGCAGTACAGCCATTACTCCTCATCGAGGCCTCAATGTGCTCCCCCAAACCGGAGCTGTTACATTCAACGTCGTTTCCCAGTTCGCCCTCCAAACTCCTCTGCTTGCCTTTCCAGTATGAACATGGGCACTCCCGGCTCCCCACCTCTCAGCACCCCTCCAGGCCCTGCATCCAGCCCGACCTCGACACCCACCCCCTCTGCAACCCTCCGGTCCTTGCATCCAGCAAGACCACAGCACCCAAACATCTCTCCACCTCTCCCTTCCCTGCATCCAGCCCAACCCCTCAGCACCCAACCCTCTCAGCACCCCTCCCTTCCCTGCATCCAGCCCAACCCCTCAGCACCCAACCCTCCCAGCACCCCTCCCCTCCCTGCATCCAGCCCAAACCCTCAGCACCCAACCCTCTCAGCACCCCTCCCCTCCCTGCATCCAGCCAGACCACAGCAGCTAACCCTCTCAGCACCTCTCCCTTCCCTGCGTCCAGCCCAAACCCTCAGCACCCAAACCTCCCAGCACCCCTCCCCTCCCTGCATCCAGCCCAACCCCTCAGCACCCAACCCTCCCAGCACCCCTCCCCTCCCTGCATCCAGCCCAACCCCCCTGCACCCAACCCTCTCAGCACCCCTCCCCTCCCTGCATCCAGCCCAAACCCTCAGCACCCAACCCTCTCAGCACCCCTCCCCTCCCTGCATCTAGCCCAACCCCCCTGCACCCAACCTTCCCAGCACCCCTCCCTTCCCCTCCCTGCATCCAGCCCAACCCTTCTGCACCCACCTTACCAGCACCTCTCTCCTCTCTGCATCCACCCCTCAAATCCCTGTGCAACCACCTCTCATTTCATCACTGCCTTCACACCTTCTTCTCCAAATCAAAAGATCTGTACATACTCCTCCCGACCACACAACCCATCCAAACCCTCCTCGCCTCACCTCAACCCCTGAAAAACCCATCTTGTCTCTCCACAGCCCCTGCATGCCATCCTCTAACTAATCTCAAGCCTGTACAAACCCCCCACCACTACCCTACCCCCGAAAACCAAACTGTGCTCTCTGCATCACCTGCACATCCCCCCTCTCATCACTTCCACCCCTGTTCACAGCCCCTGTACTCAGTAGACACAACACAACCGAACCTACGCACAACTCCCTCTGCAAAACCCAACCCCTGGACATGCTACAATTTCACCACAAAGAGCAGAATGCCCCCCTCCCCACAACGCAGCTTGTTCCCTCTTTCCTTGTTAATCACACACACACACACAGCACCTCACACCCATCAAGAAGCTGTGTCCTACCTTAATAAATTCCCATGCTAGCAAAACACAATAGAACCATGGTTCCTTGCACTGCAATGTGAAAGCCAGGTAACAATGCATAGACCCAGAAGCAGAACTGTATTACAAAAAAGTTTCTAACATGCCAAGACTAATACAACTTTTTCTCACAATTTATTACTGACAGTACTTGCCTATCTCTCAGTGGAAAAAGAAGTTTAAGATATCTTCTGCTTCTGACACAGCAACTCAAAATCCTCACCCGTCACACTGGTCCAGGACTGAGACCAGGGTCTTCATAGAAATATGGGGCCAGAATAGGTTCCAAAAAGCACTTGGCGACTCATATAGAAATTTGGACACTTTCCAGGAAATTTCCACCATTATGTCGGAGCGAGGGTACAGACGGACTGCAACTCAGCTCAGAGCCAAAGCCAAAGCTCTCCGCTTGGAGTACAAGAAGGTCAAGGTGCACAACTCCAAATCAGGAAATGATCGCCTTGTATGGGAGTATGAAGAACTCCTTGATAATTTCCTTCATCTGAGTGGGGAGGTGGTGGTACCTATAGTATGCGGCAACAAAGTCATATGCATGGGGGGATGTAAAGTTGGAGAGGATAACCAGGGATTGTCAGCTGCCACAACAGGAAGGGAGATAGAGGAAAGCTCCATTATCCTCTTTGAAAGCCAAGACATGGGAAGGAACGAGGATGAAACGAATGATGATGGGACAAGTACTACAAGTGATGAGACCATAATAGACAGGACAGTCCGTGTGACTGAGAGACCAGAAGTCGACAACCTGGCTCCAATCGGCAATGACAGCGAAGACTAAGGTAAACCGGCATATAGGTGAACGCATTTGGATGGGCTCTAGGACCAATGAACAGTACACCTACAGTTTCAGCCAGTTGTTCACCATGTTGTTTGATGTATGTCAAATGCTTACACCTTATGTCATCACCATGTAGTTTTGGCTAGCTTTCCCCATAGCTATTAATTAGTTAAGGGAATGCCCTCTAACACACATACATTTGAAACTTACCATTGATTCAACCACACACACATATTAGTCACTGCAACTAAGTAATGGACTTTGACTGTTTGTCCACAGAAGACCCAGCTCCCAGCACCAGCTAAACAACAGTCGATCCAGGACGCAGACTTTCCTCCACGGACCAGATGAGAAGACTATGAGGGCAGCACGCGAGGGCAAGAAGTGCCTAATTGAGGCAAAACCATGCTGCAGTGAACGAGATATCTTGCTCTCTGAAAGCTGCGATGTCAGAATCTATTAAATGCATGAATGACATCCACAAAGCACTTCTAGATCTTCTGTGTGAGATGCATCAAGAAAAAATGGACTGCATAAGGGAGTGTGGACAAATGTTGGTTTCTGAGCTCCGAAGGGTGGTGTCCGCCGTAGAAGCCATCTCCAAAAAGGTGCACAGAGATCAGAGCACTACTGTGGTTGGGCATGAAAACTCTCTTTGTCTTGATGTTATCCTCCCCGGCAATGTAGAAGATGATTTACATGGTGATGCAGAGCAGCCATGCGAAGCAGGCCATGGTTCCAGGGAAGAAGAGGCAACCATCCACAGCCAAGAGACACCCATCGAGGAAAAGCCAGTCCGTCCAGCTGCAGATGCACAAACTGGAATGCCAAAAAGTGCTCGGAGAAATGCCATCCCTTCACGGTGGTACTCACAAAGCACCTTTTAACACAATTTTAAGTAGACTTGGGCCAGATCTGGATAAACTTTAGTACGACTAAAAGAAGGGTCCATCAAACATGGTAGTGCATAAAATTACAGGAGTCTATGTATGTCAAATTCTTAAAATAATATCACAGTAGTTCTACAGCATGCATGTCAAAGATTTGCATGTAACAATCTGTGAAGACACTTTTTGATCGCTGTTCCACAGCCGATAGTAGATATGCTTTAAGGAAAAATGGTATTGTAAGGTAATTGATTTCTGTCAAACTACTGTGTGTTTGCGTTACATGAGCATTGCTGTCATATACATAAGTGTTTGTTCTGTGACTTCCAATCACAGGCCAGATATGTATATGTCAACCATTGTTCCACAGCTGCTTTGATAACTGTTTATGGTTCTTTTTGACGGTTTTAATAAATGATCACTGTTAAAAAAAAACTAGTGTGTGAAATGACTATATATAGTTAAACAGGAAGATGTGATTGTCTTGCTCGAGTGCAGCGCAACAAGTATGTTTGTGTTTAATAATTATTTATTATTTATTATTTATTAACAAACATTTATATAGCTCCAGCAGTGTACCTGGCACTTTATAAAGTAATAAAATAGACACGGTCCCTGCCCCTAGGGCTTACAATCTGAGAGACAGGAGCTGGGGGAGAGACTTAGGAAGGGGAACAGAGGGAGAGACAAGGGGTCTAACATTCATGAAGATGCGAGGTCTCAAGTGCACGTACTTGGCTTGGTTACGATGAGAATGACAGCAGGCAGGTCCATGTTGCAAGGATAAGGGTAAACCGATCGTAGGTATAGGAATAGTGGCTCAGCAGGATAAAGAGTCAGACAGAGCAGAGCGAAAGAGGTGAGTTTTAAGGAGAGATTTGAAGGTATGAAGGGAGGATTTACTGTCACTTGACCAAGTGCTATTGTAACTCTTGGTCCACTGTAGTTCTAATACAAAAAAGAAAACAGTTGTGTGTGTATTTTCCCTTAACCCATAAACATGAAATCATTCTTGTTTTTTTAATGTATATATCTATTTATGTAATTACATAGTTAAGTGTTTGTGTTATTCGTGAAACAGCTAGCTTAATTTTGTTTATGGCACTGGTTTGCGATATAAGTGTATATGAAGAAATACACATTTGTAAATATCTATACATCTATCCAGCTATCTATCTATATATCTTTCTCTCTATGTGCAAACACAATATGACAGATCAGGGGTAATAAAAAGTGTTGACATCAGCTAAATAGACCTTTTTAACGCAGGCACTTTAACTCAGATAAAATGGGTGTTACATTTTATTATACATGTTGCAGGGCACCCATGGAGAACACCTGCAGCACTTCAACATGTATAATAAAATGTAACACCCATTTTATCAATGTTAGAGTGTCTTGTAAAAAGAGCCTTAGTCCAAGCTGAGTGGTGGAGAAACCATTACTTTCAAAGAGACAGGCCTATGTCCAACACAAAACTATATTCATACACTAAAATACATCTTATATCTACTTGTTTTCCTATAAATAGTAGGACTTTGTGAATGGCCCTAAGTTATTTTTATATATTATTATTAAATCACATTTATTATGAAGAATGAAAAAAACCATTATTTCCCCTCGATTTCAGCATTCAAGCTTTATGAGTTTAAATTGAAGTAGGTGCAAACTGAGTATTCAAAGCATATTGGGGGGAAATCAGCCCCCCACAACATGTTGTCTCAGTCTTGCTTTTCCTCGAAAAACTGTAGATTTAGTACTTGCAGCCGCTGGTCTCATGGACCAAAATAATCTCCTTGGAGCATGATTTTACTGCACACCAATCCTTGCCAGCAGACATCTGAGTAATACAAAGGTAATTGTTTGTGACTTGCATGTGCACATGTAAATATATACAGGTATATATGTATACGCATATGTATCTGTACACATGGCTATATGTATATGTGTTTACGTGCGTATTTATATGTATATATGTTTGTGCATATGCATATGTGTATTCATACTTAAGCTCACATTACCAGATGTCGTACAACAAAAAGAAAAAAAAGACAACGATGCCAAATGTCTAAAAGATTTTTTCATTAACTATTAAACAATCAAGAACATCTAAAAAAAAAATCAAAAAAGGTACAAAAATAAAGTTATTAGCAGCATTAAATACAAAAATAGTTCAACTTTTAGGGGAGTAGCATTAAAACTGTGGGTATGGGAATGTAACTTTTATAAAATAGAAACATGCCTAGAACAAGGATTTTTCATTATGTACACTAATCAGGGATCAATATGACAATGGGATCATTACCCCCCCACCATAGGCTTGCTGCACATGTCATGGATAGGTGAGGAAAGGGGGGGAAGCTGCGGGAAAGGAAGGGGGAGGGGCAAGGAGGATAGGAGTTCTTTGGCCGGAGCACTCTCCACACGGATTACCCGTGGTGGTAAGAATTTCCTCAGGGTCTTAGTTGGGCTTTCCCCCTCACTTAGGGGGCAACCCAAATCATCATGGGGAAGGAGAGTACCCAAATGCCAAGAACATGAAAGGGAGGAAAGAGCAGGAGAGTCGCTCTGAGCAAGGTACACACAAGGGGCTGCCACTGGTCCCAGGACACCGTGAAGAGAGGGGTGGGGAGTGAGGAAAGGGGGAGCCGGGAATCGGGATGAAGGAGGGAAGGGGAAGAAGGAACCAGGGATTCCCAGGGGACAGGGCTATCACTCAGAGCAATGGGGAAGGATCACACTCCATGAACAGGGATACTCACGCACTCTGAACCATGCACACCAACACAGAGGAGCATAATGAAGGCAGCTGAGCTCAAGGACGGGGAAGGTCACACTCATTCTCTCACTCACTAGCAGTTACGCAAATGCTCTCAAGAAAGGATCAGGGAACAATGAAGCAAGGGGCCAGCCTCTCCGAAGATTACTGGTGGGGCTGTAAGGTACCGTCGCCACCTTTATACTCTCTGGAACTCTTCCTGCCCTAGGGAAGGCCCTTCCCCCTCCCCGCCTCCCCATGCTCAGATCTGTGCTGCCCCACCAGGCGTGCGCTGCACCTGGGTGGGGCCAGTGCTCCTTCACCTACAGGGCCCGGCTGGGTGGGCCCCATGGGCAGGCCCCGTCCCCATGTCGGCGTCACATGCTGCGCCAGTGATTTCCTGTGTTTCTCCGGGTTGCTTAGCAACCTGCAGCGTGGCCTGCTGCAACCTGACAGCACGCCCTCACCATGCTGCCTTTGCACTTCAATCCTTTTTAGAATCTGAAGCATTAATCCCCACAGATGTAGCTCCTCCTCCTTCCGGGCCTCCAGTTCATGCTCCAGCCTTTCCACTAGGGGGCAAATAAAATGTTCATGTACATTAATTAATTGCACCTATCATCAGCACTGCATTAAAAGTTACATGCAGGACAGCTGTGATATTCACCAAGCCTGTCCAGGAGAATGGCCAGCCCTCTCAGCACCACCGCGATGTTGCCCAAGCGCTCCAGGGTGTATGATGCACATCGCCAAAAAGCATCCCCTAGTGAAGAATATAAATTACAGTCGTTTCAAATTAAGAAAAAAAGGAAACATTGAAGCAACAAACTTCAAGTCTGCTGCAGTCTGAGCGACCGTG
This sequence comes from Sphenodon punctatus, assembly GCA_003113815.1. NCBI lineage: Eukaryota > Metazoa > Chordata > Lepidosauria > Sphenodontia > Sphenodontidae > Sphenodon > Sphenodon punctatus. The sequence continues at coordinate 261,282 of QEPC01007937.1, forward strand.
GCAATCCAGTAATCAATTTTAGGTAACTTACCAATCATAAATAGTAGGGATGGGACATTGGGCAAAAAACCAGCTACCGGTTTTACCGGTTACCGGTTTGCAAAAAAACGGTTTACTGGATTAAAACCGGTTTACCGGTGCTGGATCTATTGATTTCAATGGGGAACTGTCAGTGTCCCCATTGAAATCAATGGGGGGAAAAAACAATCCCTCCCCCTCCCAGGCTGCATGGGTGGAAGAGGGGACACCCCCCACCCACCCTGCCCAGCCTGGATTTAAAAAATAAATTAAAAAAATTCCCCGAAGTCCCTGACTCCGGGCCGCCGCCAGCGACCCGGAGCCCGCACCAGCAGGTAAGTACTAGGGTGAACCCTGGGGTGGGAGGTGGTTTAACCTCACCCCAGGGGTCACCCTACCCCCCGCAAGGATCGCCTACCTTTGGTGCTCCAGGCGGCGGCAGCACGGCGCTCCGGGTGGCTTCAGCGCTGACTGTGGCTGCTGGCTTCAGTGCTTACTAGGCCTTCCGGGGAAACCCAGAAGTTCCACGGAAGGCCTAGTAAGCACAGAAGCCGGCAGCCACAGCCAGCGCTGAAGCCGCCCGGAGCACCGTGCTGCCGCTGCCACCGCCCAAAGCACCAAAAGTAGGCGATTCTTGGGTGGGGGGGTAGGGTGATCCCTGGGGTGGGGTGTGTGTTAAACCACCCCCCACCCCAGGGATCACCCTAGTACCTACCTGCTGGTGCAGGCTCCAGGTCGCCGGCAGCGGTCCGGAGCCCGGGACTTCGGGGAAATTTTTTTTAAAAAAAAAATCCAGGCTGGGCAGGGGGGGGGGGGGGTGTCCCCTCTTCCACCCGTGCAGCCTGCACAGGGGAGGTAAAAGTGGCTGGGTTTTTTTTNGGCCATTCATTTCAATGGCCGCAATGTAAAACAATCCGGCACGGGGAACCGGTACCGGTACCCCCAATATCCGGATTAATCCGATACTGCTGGTACAGCAAAATACCGGCAGTATCAGATACCGGATAATCCAAACTTCCCACCCCTAATAAATAGGCACACCATCAGTGCTGCAAGGATGAAAAGGGGGCGTGGTTTCTTTCCCTGATGTCAATGGCGCACGTTGCCCTTTGTTTACCTGGCAGAAGCCTGTGTAAAAGGCAACGTTGACTCCAGGGAAGCCATTCTTACTGCTGGAAAATCTTACAGCAACGCAATCAAAGCAAGCGGGGAATTTAAAGGGACCATTCACGCCGCAGACAGGGTGACAGCTACCGATGCAGCAGGGGTGTATGCCGGAAAAGATGGAATTTTGATCTCAGGAGGTAGTACGAGCTACAATTCCTAACATAATTTGAATATTTAAAGACACACACACAGTAGCACTCTGCAACATGGAGAACTTTTTAAAGCGACATGAGAGACCACTAACCTTGAAAATTTCTTGAACAAGGAGATATGAGAAAATTGCTTATCGCTTTTTACTCCCCATATTCCTCCAAACCTCGCTGCTCCCCACCCCCTAGCTGTAAAAACCAATTGAATCTTTCACGATTCTTTCTGTCCGTAGAGGACCCCAGAGGACCCACCCAGGCCCTGCATCCTGGCAAAACAAAACACCGTACACATTTGGATGCAATTCTGTGTGTGATTTTGTCTCACACACACAAAAGCATGTGGGTTTTTGTGTAGGTGTGTGTAAGTTGTGGAAGTGGGTGGGTGTTTGTGTTTGTGATGCAACCGTGTGAGACAGTACTTGCTATACACACTGTGTGTGGGAAAAACAGTCCTTGAGAGAAACAAAATTTTTAATAGAGATAGTTTGTTTGGTCGTGTGTTCAAGCACAGGGGTGTTCGTTACAGTGTTTCTGTGTATGCCACCAAGCCATGGTTGTGCGTGATAGGCAGTGTGTGTGGGTTACTGCATGGTAGAACACACTGATCCCAAATATCAAATGATTAGGAACAGGATCAGTGCTGCACATGCTGTGGTAGCACATCCAAAAGTGATGTGCATTTTCTATAAGCGTATGTGAGTTTGCCAAAGCAATGCAGACTCAGCACCACCCAGGTAAGCTCCTGTGTTCTTGGTCCATGGCAACAAGAGCTTGCTGGGGGTTCTTTTAACGGTGGGGAGGGCAGGGGCGGCTGGTGGGTTTTGATGTTGGACTACTGGGGTAGTAAGGCCGGCGGGCCTAGGGGCGGAGCCTAGCCTAGGGACGGAGTCAGGGATACGGTAGGCGGAGCCAGGACATAACACAGACAGAAGCGAGGAGTTCCCAGGGTTAACAGTGGATGGACATTACATGACTTAATCCAGCAATTTCAGTTAGGCAGGTTATATTCACCTCCTCTGCCAGGTTTAAAAGCAGGCAGATCACCAGACTAA
>QEPC01007937.1:270091-281133 GCA_003113815.1 Sphenodon punctatus
GAGCGGCTGCGTGACTGAGTGGACAACTGTGGGCGAGTGAGAGCAAGTGGACAAGGTGCGTGGGGTAAGTGTCCCTGGCCTCCCTGCACTAGGGTGCCCTGGGACCCCTCGTGTGGCTGTCCTGACCTCCCCCCTGTATCCCTCGAGGGTTCTCACCCCGCTGCCCTCTCACCAACTCCCCGTCACGGTGTTCCCCTGGACCTGGGTCCCCCGAACGCTTGGGCACCCAGGAGTGGTTCAAGGCTTGCGCTCTACCCAGATACCCTGTGATGATCTAGGCTTTGGGATCCTTGGATTCTAAGGCCCTACTCTATCCTGAGGGTAGTTATCCAAGGCACTGCTTTGCAACTACACCCTCCTGGGTGGGTAGCGCTTGGGAGTCCGTTTGTCTGTCTGACCCCAGATCCCTCTGTAAGGCGCCCCCCCCCTTACAGGCCGGTGTAAGGTTTCCCCAACCTTACACATTGTCAGAACTTAGTCTCTGAGGCTTTCTTCCAAACTTGTTGCTATGCTGACCAATGCAACGTATTCTTTAAACTTTTCAAACACTTGGCTTTTCTCTCTCAAGGTGTACACATAGACAAATCTTGAGAAATCATAAATAAAAGAAACTGTGTAAAGGTTTCCTCCAATGCTCCTTTCCAGAGCACCTGATACATCACTGTGAATCAACTCTAGAGGGCGCTGAGACTTTATCTTCTCTAGCTTGTGAAAAGTTGGCTTCACACCCTTTGCAAAAACACAGCATTCACATCTGTTTGAGTTTTCATCCTGCCAGGGATTCCGGGCCATGGTCACCGGCCAGACGTTACTTTTTGTTGGTTCCCGCTAGGGATTTCTGATCACGCTTCCAGGGATTGTCCATCAGGGAGCCCCGGAAGCGTGGTTGAAATTGACCCCATGTAGGAATTGACTGTGGTGAACATCTGGCAGCTGCCTAACAGACATTCAGGGCACTTTGACCCCATGTGGGTATTGACAGGGGTTCACTGTGATCTCGTAATGTCTGAAAATACCCTGTATTATAAAAATTGCTTTGCTGGAGCTTTTACGGTTATAAAGATCTTCCAGCTTCTTCCAGACATCACTGACCAATTCAACATCCTCAAAATGAACAAATATCTTTGGACTTACATGCATTCCAAGGATTCCAAGAGCTTTGTCATTCTGTCTGTCCCAATGATTTTGTTCAGCTCCTGCAGTTGTAGGTCTCTCTGTTATCAGCACATCATAAAGACCTTGACTCTTTAAGCAAGATTTCATGAGGAAATTCCAATCCTTGAAATTCGCTCCTTCCAGCTTTGGAATGTTGAGGCTCACTTGAGCTTTCTCCATGCTGCTTCTCTTGTTCCAAAACAAAAACCAGGTACAAAAAATAAGCTGTGCTTTTCTCTTTCGAGATTCAATTCAAGTTCCAAAAAATCTGTTAGGATTTTCAGGAGGATTCTGAGCCCATAACCCTATGTTGGAATTTTATTAGTGGTCAAAAAACCAAAAGCAGCTTGAATTCTTAGTAGCAACAGCTTAGTAGTAATCAACACCTTGGAGATTGTTTCTAGATTAAAATAATCTACTTTATTGAGAAGTACATTGTGATAGGAAAGGCCTATCCCTAGGCCTTACTAGCTAGCTGCCACCAGCATGGTGGCCGGTCATGTTGAAGGTCAGAGAGAGAAGTTAGGAATGGCGAAAGGTCAGGAAGAAGGAGGAAGTCCAGTAGGAGCTTCCTGGGCACATCCCACCTGGGAGGGGGCTTAGAAGCAGAGATCAGGAAAGGTTAAAGTGACACTCACACTAACTCACTATCTCTACTCCCAATGCCCCTAGTGGTCATTAGGGTTTGTTGGTGCAAAAGGTGAAGTCATCTGGAGCTGTTTCTCCAACAGTCTCCATCTTACACAACAATCCCCTCAGGCTCACAGGTCCACAACCCACACACCTCCGACCCCCCCGACCCAACTGCCTCGAACCCCCATGCTCCACTCCCATATCTCTGAACACCTTCCACTTACAACCCGAACCCGTTCATGCCTCAAGAGTATAACACTGCACCTCAAGTCCAGCACCACACCCATAATGCCTCATGGCCCATGGCAGAAGCCATTAAAACCCCATTTTACTGCATCCCAAGCTAAGGCTCAGATTTCAGCTATTAACAACTAAACAAAAAATGTAGTGATGCCCACCATGGTGATTTTTGCAACTAAATGAATTTTTGATTACAAAACATATGTATATTTACAAGCATGCTGTATCAACGGTGGCATGGACATTGATGTAATAAACCATGCTCTCAGAAAACCATTTCTGTAAAGCACATAACAGGTTTCTGAAATATTTAGAATATGTAACCCAATAACAACACAACATAATTCTCCCTGAGGACAGCAACAGGTGGCAGGTAAGTGCGCAATGCAAGTGAGGAGCTGGGAGCGGGGTTTGCAGAGCCTCACTTGCATCGCGCACTTACCTGCCACCTGTTGCTGTCCTCGGGGAGAAGGCGGAGCCTGGACCTAGGGGGAAAGAAAAGTGACCAGTCAGTCTACAGCAGCACGGTAGGCACGTGCCTTGGCTGTGTGCCAAAGGGCTGCACACACAAGTGCACGCCCTTTTGCGCTCCCTTCAGCATGATCCGGCCCTGGCCCAGGGCTCTGTTTCTTGGCTGTGCTTATGGGGTTTTTGCTTTAGAGAACATGCCCAACCCAAAGCGGGTCCATAAAGAGGCCCCCTGTGGTGGCTCCAGAATGGCTAATAGACCAAAATCGAGGAGAATTGAGGACATATTTGGAGGCCCGAGTGAGGTGGCCAAGGGCCCAACACCACTGCAGGGGGTGGACTAAAATAAATTAATGATTATATCAAGCCCTCACCAGCTCAACAACTTCAGCTGGGAGACTTCCAAATTGAGTCTGACATTGGGGCTGGAGCTGATCCGAACTCCTCCGTAATAGTCCTCCATAAGAACCCAAAAGACGCTACCCAAATGGAGATCCTTGTGGACCTTGCTTTAACAACTGCCCACACGTTGAAATGCATGTTTGTGCAGATTAAAGATTTAAATCAAAAGTGGGAGATGGGGATGGTGGTTGGAGTAGGGGCTCCCCCTCCAGAGGGAAGTTTGGGGGAGATCCCCATGAGCCTACCTTCCTTTGTTACTTCTCAATTACCAGTATGTCCTAATGATTATAAGAGCTGCCCATTTACTGAAATAGCCTTCAGGGGGGAGGGCGTTCAAGTCTGCCAATTACAAGACAGTTGGTTAAAAATTGTGTATTTACCTAACAGTTTGATGTTTGCCATTCTCCCTCTGGCTTCCTCCCATTTTGTAACACCCCCTATGATGTAGCAGAACACCTTAGGGTGTTACTAAGATCACCTGATCCTATTACCAGTAAAGATATTGTGGCATTAGATCATATTCACAATATAAAGAAACACTGGCTAATTAAGGTCACATTCAGATCATTGGATTTGGTGACCCAAATCTTGGGAAAAGGAAATATACTAAAGGGGTTTAACATCTTTGTGTCCAGGGTCCTAAGGGTGGATTAGGGGGGGGTCTGCCCACCCCCTGGGGGAACCGGCTGTGCCGATCCCCAGCCAGGCTGTTCAGGAGGTAGCAGTAAGCTCAATGCTGAGCCTCCCACCAAACTCACCAGGAGATGGGGGGGGGCAAACAGGCTGAGCTAGCTTGCAAAAGGGAAGCAGCCCCTAAGACTGCTTCCCAGGTGATGGATGCTGGTAATGTTCACCTGCCCAATACAAAGAAATTGGATCCTCGGAAGCCTGGAAAGGCTTTCCCAGAGCAGCAAGATTCCTTAGTGAAATCTGACCTGTTGATTAGCCGGTTGGATTTCCTAAGTGACCAATTACGGAAAACCAAGGTGGGGGCGAGGCCTCATATTGAAGAAGGGACCCCCTTGCATAAAGTCTCGCAGCTGAGCTCTCTAGCACATGATTTTCCGCCCCTTTCGTGGGTGGGCAGACCATCAGCAGCCTCTACCCCATTGGGGATGGGAAAGAATGGGTCCAGGAAGGACAACTCTGCTGGTTCTGTCAAGGAGGCCAGGGTGGTTAAACCCCTGGCCCCCCAGAAGGTCCATTCAATCAGTTTGGAAAGCCAAATAGTGGCCTATCACACTCAGGAGGTACACTAGGGGCACAGAGCTCAGCTCCACCTGGGTTGGATATGGGTGGAGCCGGGGAGGTTGGCCCTGACCCACTGTTGAGCGGGCCAGTAGCCACTGGATACAGCAATCAGGCAGACGGAGGCCGCATTTTGCTGAGGGTCTTTTCATTTAAAGATAGAAGGAAAGCTAAGGAGCAGAGGAAGTTGTCCTAACATCGAGCCTAGTGCTGGGGATGGGTTAAGGAGGGAGGCTGTGGGACTCCCCTCGTTGAGGGGTGATAGATCCTGGGATAGCTGGTCAGTGCTATCTTGGAACCTTGCAGTTTGGCTGGCGCGTTGCCTCGAGGAGGATTTTTTACCCTTCTTGAGGAATTTTGACATCCTCCTCCTTCAGGAAACCTCGGTAGTGGGGATTTCAGATGTGATAACTTTGCCGGCCTTTGATAGCTTTTGTGGTTCTGCCATGTGATCTATCAAGGGCGGCAGACTGAGTGGGGGCTTGGCGGCATTGGTAACACAGGATAGGGGGCTCAAAGTAAGGGTTTTGGCAAGGTTTAAATCAAATTTTTTGCTGCTGCATATTTTGTACCCCAGTGGGACTGAATTGCTCTTGGGGAATGTATATGCCCCCCCTGTGAAATCCTTATACTACCCTGAGGAGATTTGGGCAGTAATGCACAATTTACTCATTAGAGAAATAAGTGATTTCCCAGAGGCATTGTTACTTATTGCAGGTGATTTTAACACCAGATTGGGGAACCCTGCTGATGGCCCACGAGGGGCCTCATTGGAAGAATCTTCATGCCTGTCTTTCCTCCCTCCACAAAGTTCATTGGACAAGGTGGTGGGGATTGGCAGCGAGGCTATGGAAGACTTTATTCTAGGGCTGGACCTGGTTATTGTCAACGGCCGAGTGAAAGGCGACTGGTCAGGCAACTACACTTTCCACTCGTGTAAGGGGTCCAGCCTTATTGACTATTTTTTGGTGGCTCATTCAATGTTTGGTTCTATCTCGGAGCTCCAGGTTTTACTCAGACCAGACACGCAGCATATCCCGGTACGGGTGGATTTGGTTTTGCTGGAGAGCAAGATGGGGGAACTCACCCACTACACACAGAATCCGCCACAGTCCCTGGCGGGGGAAATTTCAATCAGACCAAAGGGCCCGGAAGCCCTTGCCGAGGCTTTTTTGGGATTTATTGCCAATCCAGAGATGGCCCTCTCATTAGAGGTTTATGGCCTACAGGCCACAGAGGTCGTTGGGAAATATGATTCCCTGGTTAGATGGCTAGTACCACATCTGACAGTGAAGGTTAGCCCTAAGGAAAGGAGAGAAAGGCAGGGAATAGTGAAAGTCTAGTTTGATGCAGAATGCAGGATGGCCAGGGCTGCCCTTTGGCAGCTAACGAAAAAACTAAGAACAACAGATCTACAGGCTCAAACTACAGGTCAATCGTAGATATTATAGGGCTCTTTAAGGGACAAAAAGCTAATGTTCCAAAGGGCATTATGAGGAGAGTTACAGGAGGCCACGGAGAAAAAGGATAGTTCCAAGTTTTGGAAATTGATCCGCCCACTTCAAGGAAAAGGTATTATGCCAAAGTTACAGGCTATCCACCCCAAGGAATGGGAGCATTTTTTTCCGCTCTGTTTTCTAGCGCCTCACTGATCCCCGCACCGGTTCATTCGCACCCGAGTATGGGGTGTGACAGGTGGCCCCCAGTCTCAGAAGAGGAAATCATGTCCCTCATTGCCTCCTTAAAGCGGGCAAAGCTCCGGGGCCGGACTACATCCCGGTCGATCTGATTAAAGCATTCCCAGAGTGGTGGGCCAAGCTATTCAAGGTCAAGGTGCTATCCCAAGTATTATATGCTGCCCCAGTTTGGGCATTAGAAAGCCTGGAGAAAATGGAAACCATTCAAAATGGGTTTTTGGCTTCCTTGTTGGGCCTTCCGGGTGGCTCCCCCCAGGTATTGGTACAAGCAGAAGTGGAGCTTTTGCCAATCCGTTCGCTGATCCTGAAGCTCTTGGTAAATTTTTGGTCCAAACTGTTGCTGCTGCCTGAGCATGACAACTCTCTGTTGGGAATGGCCTGGAAAGGTGGCCTTTTAGACCCTTTGCTTACTCAGGTGGACCTGGAAGTATATAAATTGGGATTTTCCCGGGCAGTTCTTTTTGTCGTGGGCCCTGCTAGGTTTAAGAAAATGGTCCAGGAAAGAGTAAGGGATCAGACTGCCCAAACTGAAAAAGTGTTGCTAGAGTGCCAGAGAGTGGCCCCCGAATATATCCCGCTTAGCCCGGTCTTACCGGGGCCGGGGGCCGGGTATTTATTTGCCTGGATGAACGCTGCCAGGCAGGTGGCGTTCACCAGGCTTAGATGCAATTCTTTCCCTTCTTCCTTCTTGGAGGGGCGCGTCTCTGGGATCCCAAGGGAAATGAGATCTTGCAGCCACTGTGCCGGTGGGTCCCCAGACTCAGTGACTTATATCCTACTGAAGTATCCATTTCTGGAGGGATTAAGGATTAGATACTTGGGGGACCTCGGGACAGGGCAGGACAACATGTTATTAAAAAAGTTACTAAGCCCATGTGATGTGGTATTAATGCGCCAAGTGGCTGAATTTGCCAGAAGGGTGTTAATCCAGTGCCAGAACCCTCCGGAGAGCCCAGAGCCAGGCGCGGGACAGTAGGAATTTGATGCCCCATGTATGAGAAGGCTAAGCCAGGTACAGCGACCAGTCGCGCGTGCCTAAGGCACGCTCATGCGCGGGGTCTGGCTGTAGCTTGCTGGAATCTCAGCCTTGGCACATCCAGGGTTAGTTTGGAGATATTATGATCATTGTATTGTATTAGGAATGGCCACTTTAAATCGTTTACATTCTAGGCTGGCAGTTGTCAGGTGACTGGGAATGTTCGCATTGGCCTGGCCCTGACTCATTATGTTTATGTTTATGGTATTTTATTGACTATATTTTGTAGCATTATTATGTATTTGTAACACAGTGACTGACAGTTGAACAGCATGTATTCTTTTGTATGTTTCGGCAATGACTTGGGTCACGCTAAATAAAGAATTTTATTTATTTAACATAACTCAGAAAGGAGATTGATTTGTAACAATATGGAAGATCAATTAAAATTTATTGGGTTGGCAGTCTCCATTGTACCCCAAGTCTCCTATACCGCCTAGGTAGCATTCCGACCGCTGGTACATGTATATCATTGTCTGGAGCAGCAGACGGCGACAGCCTCCACAGCATTTTCTAACTGCATGTCCGCACACTTGAGGAGCATTTGAAAACGACCCTTTAGCAGCCCGAATGCTCTCCCCACAACATTTCTGCAATGATTGAACCTCAACATAAAATGATCAGCAGCAGGGGATTCACCCTCGTCATATGGATGCGAGCGGGTAGGCCTTGTCCCCCAGTAATACTGGATGAACAGACACCCTCTCTATCATAATAACTGGATCTGGTCTAAAAATCCCTTTATATTTTCTACTAAAAATAGGAGACAAGTACAGGATTTTGGAGTCATGACCTAGGCCATTGTATCCCGTATACACATCCCTAAATAGCAGGTTTGTGTCTGCCACAGCCTGCAGTACAAAAGATTAATATTTCTTTCTGCAGACATACTTCTCCAGCTCAACTTTAGGAGCACGAATCTCAATGTGGCTACCATCTATAGCTCCCATGCAATGCGGAAAGCCATGACGGGAGAATCCATCCATTATGTCCCCCATACTCACAATACCAATAACCTTACTCAAAAGTGTCTTATTAATTGCCCTACATACCTCATTAACAACTACACATACCGTTGAAACACCCACACCAAATTGTGCCGATACAGAACGGTAGCTCTCAGGAGTGGCCAGTTTCCACAGTGCAATGGCCACTCTTTTTTCTGGGGCAATAAGTTGTCTCATGCCGGCCGACTCTCCGGTTAGCTCCAGTTGTAGAGCTTCAACGAGATGCAGGAAAACTTCTTTAGGCATCCAAAAGTCATTGATCCATCGATCGTTTCCATATGATGGTCTGGTAACAACATTGTCCCACCAGTCAAGACTCTGTGGAACAGTCCACGCTAAACGTCTTGTTGGTAGCGCTGCCTCTATTTCTGCTAGCGATGCGCCAAGCATCCCAAGTAATGCCTCTGATCCTGCTGCGCAGCGTGCCAACAACGTAGAGAAACACTATAATTGTTTTAACAGGAGAAAACAAAAGTCAGAGTAAACATATGGTACATTTTGAAAAACCTGGTTCCATGCAGCAACAAAGTACACATGGCAGGACAATGAGCATGTACAGCAAGCGACAGAAATCCAAATAAATATTTATACGATTAAGCTTTTTGGCGTAAACACATGCCAGCAAAGTGTGGTGCATTGGGGTGAATTGGAGAACCATGAGTTCTCCGATGAGCCTTCGAGGTATGGGGATTCAGGAAACCGCACCCCTCACATAAAACCAATGTTTGCAGTGCTTGTACTAAAACGTTGGGGGAGTAATAGGGGCATGCACACTGATTTCGGTATGTTCCGCAGTAGTGGAAGTTGAAGTAGAGCAATGCAGTTGTTGTGTTTGTCTGTTGTTGATGCTGAACAGTGTGTTTTTATAAGAGATTTATAAGTGAGGAGGGGTTTAAAGAAATGTTGAACGACGAGGTGATGGCAGGGGTGGGGAAGGACATGCATTGGAGAATCAAAACAGCTGTGTGGTGTTTGAGGTGAAGTGCAAGTATTGATGTTCATTTAGGTGTAAGAAGGACGATACTGTCATGGTTTGCGTTCCTGCAAGTGTGTGTGTATGCTTGTAACTGAGTAATTTTGGGGCCACAACATGCACGAAGGCTCTCCGGGAAGGCTCTGCAGCACCATCCTTTTCATACCCACTGCAGAAACATGGTTTGTCTTTACAAATTAGTATGCAATGTTTAGTACCTACCCGCATGAGATCCATATGTATCTGAGCGATGAGACCATCAATTTCAGCATCTCCTGAGTTAAATTCATATATTCCAGGAATTACCCTTGTGAGTAAAGTAATGAATGCCGTGCAGACATTTAGCAGATCCAGAAGACCTTCACGATCCATATCGATCACAATTCTCAAAGGCAGGTTGGATGCTGGAATGGAGAGTTATGTGAAGAAAGTTTACACATGAAACAAACTTATTGTAAAGGAAACAATCTTCCACTATTAACTTGTGTCTTCATCCACCCACCACACCTCCAAAGATAATGCCAGGAGCAGGGCCTGGAGGGGTGCAGTCCCTGAAGACCCTCCCCTCAATTTTTTCTGGTGTTACCAGACTGTGTAATTACAGTTACTATCATGCAATTTCTGTCCTGCAGAAAACAAAGAACACTCTCTCAATTTCCACGCTCTGTGAAACCCCACAAAAGCAATCCACTTCAAGGTGCTTGAACCCACATAATCAGTCCCTCGAATACCTGCAACTTCGACACTGTCAGGCCATTACTGAATACCCCCCTCCTCGTTCATGGTTTGTGCGGGCGGGGGGTGGACCGGAAACGCAGACCGTAAATGTAGGGGAAGCATAGCAAGTTGGATCCTTGAATCAGCCCCCCCTTCCCCATCTGGACAGGATCAAGAATGACTGTGGCAGTGGAGCCGCCATGTTTCCCCACAACCATGAGATTGCCCGCATACCTGGACACCAGCACGGCTGTGTCCCACCAAAACCCCTACAATCACTTTGCTGCACTGCTCGAATCTCAGTTCTGTTCTCTCTCTTCTCTCTCTTCTCTCTGGTGTCAGCTGATGTGTCAGTTGGTGACTTCTGGTGTCAGATGACGACCTCACAAATAATCGGCCAGCCGACTTCAGGCTGTCTCCGTTCCGTTGTGTGAACACAGCTAGTGCATTTTAAGGAAACGCCCATGCATACACCTGTTTTGAAATGCGCCTGATCCCGGTTGTCTGAAAACAACTCGCGCCTTGATAAATGGGGACTGGGGGAAAGCGCATGTTAGTAGAATGCACTTTCAATGCACATTTTTAGTGCATGTCTAAAAACGGCCCCAGTACAGTAAATACATTTTAGTCATATTGTGGCAGTGGTGGGCTTGTTCCTCCCAGAGGATAGCCCTCAACCAAACTCAAGGGGAATGTAGCTCAGGCCACTGCCACACACCAGTATTCTCAATGCCTTTCGTTCTCCAAACTAGCTCTCCTGGCTGAGCACATCACAAAACTGTATTAAAATCTGGCCTGCAAAACCTCCCCTGATAGTCAGCCCAATCCTCCAGTAGGGCCTCTCCCAGTAAGTCTGAGCAGGGATGGCCTTACCGCGGGGCGGCCACCCAGGGCCCCGCGCTTGGGGGGGGCGCGGTTCAGGGGTGTGTGTAGAAATTTTAATATATATTTTTTTTAAGTTGTGGGGGATCGGGTTAGTGCGGCGCTGCACTGCACTGGCAGGCAGAAGCGGCACCGCGGGGCCCCTCCCCCCCCGAACACCCACCCACGGCTGAGGCCCCACCTCCTCCTCCTTCATCCTCGCAGCCTGCCTGGCCCCTCCTTCTCTCTCCCGGAAGTTGCATGAAAGCAACTTCCGGGAGGGAGAGAGGACCCATGGGCACACAGCGTGCCGAGCAGCAGGCTGCTTACCTGCTGCTGGCTTGCCTGTGCGGAGAAGAGGTCGGAGGAGGCGGCCCGAGGAGTGGGGCGCCGGAGGCGGAGCGGAGCAGGCAGCGTGGGGAGCAAGAGCAGAACAGGCGGCAAGGGCAGCAGGTCCCTCGCCACCAGGATGAGGATCTCCTGCATGGCAGCTGGGGGATGAGACCGGAGCGGAGGAGGCAGTGCAGCATGAGTGTGTGTGTATGTGAGTTTGAATGAGTGTGTGTGTGTGTGTGTGTGTGTGTGTGTGTGTGTGTGTGTGTGTG
>QEPC01007937.1:283048-306975 GCA_003113815.1 Sphenodon punctatus
GGGTTTATAAATTATTTATTTTAAGCTTGATGTGCATGTAGACTGTGTTTTCTTCCATCCGATGTTAACCCTGGGAACTCCTTGCTGCTGGGTTATGCCATGCCACTGGCCTACCATCCCCCTGCTCCACCTACCGTCCCCCTGGCTCCACCCCCTAGGCCCGCCGGCCTGGCCTTACTGCCCAAGTGCCCCTTCAACATCAAAATCCACCACTCGGCCCCTGGGAAAGCACATGGAGCTGAGAGGGCCCCGCATTTTGTGTTCACCCAGGGCCCCACAATTTCTAAGGCCAGCCCTGAGTCTGGGTCCTGTTCATTTAGCAGCTAAGTGCCTCCTGGTTACCTAGACACAGGTTTGACACACACCCCCACACCCCGATATCCAGTGCTCTGTCTTCAGCCAAGGCTTGATGCCATTTTGCTTCTTCCAGCCAGTATAGCTAGGTTTACTCTCAATCCAGCATAGTAGACCTTGCAGGCTGCTGCTTTTGGGGGCATTCTTCTCCCAGCTCCTTTCCTGAGCCTTCTCTTCTTCTAACTGACCCCCTTTCCTGAGTGTACTCAGGTCCTTATATAATCAGCTGTATTTGCTACAGCTGCTGCCAAGCCTTGACCTATTTGGCCTAGTATACTGAAACCCTTAAAGGCCAATAACCCCAATACTCTTCTGTTTAGAGTCAGGTCTTTGCCACACCCAGTTTTACTCTGGGTCTGTTCCTGGCAGTTCCCATGACCCTGTTACACAAAGGTCTTTAATGCCACACATATGTCTTAAGGAATACAGGACCTCACCTGTATTCATTTTGCCCATAACACTTTTTGTACCAATGAGGGCACTTGATGAGTCTTCCAAAGCCCATGAGAGCTCAGCAGCAAAAGTTGACCTTAAAATTAACTAGGGCAAAACTTAGACTTTCCTGGTCAGAGATTTCAGTCACTGCAAATTCTAGCACTTCAGGAGGCAACTGCCCTGTGATGTGTGGGTTACTAGCTGTTATTTGTAAAACCAGCAAAGAAAGGGTTAACTCCTTAGCAAGTGGGTCAGGCTGGGGTTGCAGAGGTGACAGCCCTGATTGGTGGAAAGTTACATGTGCATCTGTCAGGTGACCACATAACCCTTATTTAAAGCTGGGCTGGGAACCTAGGTGGAGAATTTCACCAGGGAAAGACAGAGCTAGAATGTCTGTCTTGTGGCTTAGGTGCTTGCCCCAGGCCTTGACTCAAAAGGGGTTTCCCTAAAGGCTGGCAGGCAGGCAGAATGACCAGGCCACAGCAGGTTTAGAGCTCAGGAGTATGCTTGCTCAGAGCTGTTTGGAACTCTTCTGCTTGAGGATTGGGAGACTCTGGGTCCTGGTTTATGCTTTGGACACTGTATAAGCTATGTTGGTAGTGTGAACTGGAATAAAAACACTGTGTTAAGAAATCTTATGCATGAGTGGAGTATTTGGTGCTGGATCCTGCAAGGACTTGCACCTTGATCAGACTGACCTATTACATGCCCAATTGATATTGTCAGTGACTTTACCTGCCTTGGTTCTGCTACTAGGCAACATTGGGAGAGGGCCTGAAGCCAGCACTAAAAAAAGCATTTTCAGCAATGGGGTGCTGCATCAAGAAGATCCTAATTCCTTGATAAATAAAAGGAGATGCTGAGTCAATGCAGCACTTCAGTGACTGGTACTTTGCCCTGTGGGCATGAGACATTACCCCTCACTGCCCAGACTGGAAAGAAGTTGGATGCCATTCAGATAAAAATCTCTGAGAGAAAAAACATCAACTGTCTGGAATTCAAGTCAAAGGAAGAGATTTGTTCCCTGGCTAAATAAATTCCAGCCTCTCAAACAGTCACCAAATGCTCTCTGAGGCAGTATGTCATCCGATTCAAATGTCCACCAACCTCCATGTGAGAATCACCTTCAGCTTTAGTCCTTGTAATTAGAATGGAAAACCCCAGAAAAGCTACATTGCAAAGGCTGGATGGTGTTGGACGCTTGTCCATCGTGGCATCTTACCTGGTAATGCACCAGATTTAGTTCACATCATGGAGCTGCATATCATTTTTGGAAGTCTTTTTGCTGTCCAACCAGTAGCTGCAGGAGAAGTCTGTCATTAGTTAGGGGACTAAAATATTAGGCCCTGCATAATATATTGTTTTGGAAAATGTGGTCCAGATTTTGATTGGGACATCTAGGCACTACAGTTACACAAGTGAGAAATAATGCATTTGTATGCATCTTGATCTACCTTTTTAAGAATATCATAGGCCTGTATGTCTTGCTGTCTCTCTGCCTAGCTCATTTACTGAGAGCAACTCAAATTAGATGCAGCATCTGTTTTTAGTGAAGTCCTGCTTTTACTCAGGTTAGCAACAGCCTTGACCACAGCATGAGGCAGCTGCAGGCATGCTCCAAGTCACTTGGGGACTCAGTAAAGTAGCCAGGATTCCTCTAGCTCCCAGTTCTTTTCCTCTGATGACTTCCCAGAGTAATTAGCATGATGCATGATTGATGGTGTCCAATTAGTTGTCACTAAGACTGTCGCCATCTCTGATTTGATCCTAGATGAGGGGGGCCAGTCCTGTTTATATTACCAAATTCAGTGACTCAACTGGCTTTATTTCCATCATGATCTTGAATTAGGTCTGGGACTCAAACTCCTGAGATTTCTTCTTGTGGGAGACTTCACTGTTCTGACAGTTGATGACTCCAATACTAATGTTAATGTACGGGCTTACTGAGAATCACCTGGTTTCCTGAGCTGGCTTTTTCTAAGTTCCTCTTATAATTTTTTCTGCAGCACCATGGGAATGTAGGGTAAAGCTGCACAGCTTGTGATCCAAGCCCCTGATCCTGCAGTTAGAAGAACCACAAGCACAGCCCATGCACGTGTGCAGAGTCCTTTCTGATATGCATAGGCTGCATGTGGGTGCAGGATTACATTTTCCACAATGTACAGGGGGAAATGGGTGGGGGATATAGGACATGTCATCAAACCATGGGATTTGGAGACAGTGAGAGTTTCAAAGGGGCTTGAGAGAGAGCTCATTCCTGGATGCCACTGCAAGTTCTATACACAGCTCCCCCATGTTTTATATCCAGTTGTGGGCCCTGTAATGAGAGACTGGTTTTGTCTCAGCTGCAGGACTCCCCAGCAAACTTTCGTCAGGGCTTTGAACATGGGCGGATTCACAGGCAGGGCTCCATTTCCCCCCCCCATTTCATTTTGGCTTTCATTTTAATTGGTTTCAATGTAAAACATGTTTTCAGCTGTAACTTTGTTGTTTTTCACTATATTTGGCTGAACCCTGGGCTGCATATACCTCCAATGGAAGGCATTGTGTACCAAATGTCACAGGATTGAGTAAAGGAATCCAGTTTTAGAAGCAATTGAATCATTGAATCGAATCGTTTTGGCTTTCATTTTCATTGGTTTCAATGGAAAACACTTTCTTGGCTGTAACTTTGTTGTTTTGCACTATATGTGGCTGAAACCTGGGCTGCATATACCTCCCATGGAAGGCATTAAGTGTACCAAATTTTACAAGGATTGAGTAAAGGAATCCAATTGTAGAAGCAATTGAATTATTTTATTTTACAAAATTCTTCATATACATTCATATACATTCTTAGCTGTAACCTCTTTGCCTCATATATAATGTAGATGACACTTGGCAGGTTTACACCCCTTCCCATATTTACTATCTTTGCCAACTTTCAGAAGTATTGGATAAAGGGTCCTGGTGGTATAAGCAATTAACATATAAATGTATATCTGACTAACATCTTTGTAGTCCAACCAGTGTACATGAAATTTGGCAGGGCTGTATATAACACTTTCATTATCATTTCATTATCATCTCTGCCACATATCAGAAAGCTGTGATAAAGGGTCCCAATTTTATATGCCTGCACAGCATATGCAGAGAAGGAGCCTATGCCAGGGATTCTCTTACGTCACTGTGGTATAAGATCGGTTGGTGATGCCAATTGGCCAGCAGAAAGGTCAACCAAATATCCTCATTCTGTGCTGTGACCATCCCAACATCTCTCCCCCACTTGTTACTGGAAAGTCAGAAGCATCTGTTTAGGAAAGAGTCAATAGAGATTCTCTTATGTCCTCTGTCACAGTGCTGCAGGATGTGATTGTGATGATAATTGACCAGCCTGGATGTGTAAACTATGTCCCCTGATTGCTCGGATGCTATCCCCAAAGTCCCAGTTATGTCCTTTATGCCCTTATGCCCACCTCATGGCTGCCCTCTATGCCTGCCTCGAAGCCACTACCAATTGGTCCTGTAAATCTGGAAGCTTGCAGTAATTGGCCAGTGAATGTGTCTGTCAGTCTTTTGGTTTGCTCCACATCCTCCCTCCTACAATCTCTCTCCCCCTGCCATGCGGGGTGCCTGCCTCTGACTGGCACTGCATGTGCTGCTATTTATCTGAATAATGGTCTTCACAGGGACAACATAAATTGCTTATAAAATTGGGTTCCTTTATCAAATTGTTCTGTAGTTTGGCAGACATGACAGTGAAGGTATGTGATACATTCCTGCCAAATACCTTTTAAACAGGATGGAATATACAAATGATACAACTAGAAATGTATTTTCAAGTTAATGTCTTATACCATCAGGACCCTTTATCCAATCTTTCTGAAAATTGGGAGGAGTGTTAGACTTATGGAGGGACATAAGATTCACAGGTGTAATGCAAATTGGATGCAAGATAAAGAAGTTGTAGCCATGAATGTGTATGGAGCTTCTCTGAAAATCACAACATTCAATTGCTTCTAAAATCGGTTTCCTTTACCTAATCATTTCACAAATTGGTACACATAGTGCCCTTCATTGGGGGTACACCCTCCCCATGTTTAAACAGAATTGAATAAGAAATAAAAAAAGTTACATCCAGAAATATGTTTTTCAGGTTTTTCCTTTTATTTCAAAAACAAAATGTCATTTTCATTTCTATTTTTGTTATTATTATTTGTCATTTTTGATATTGCAAAAACAATAAGATAGATAAATTTTTATTTGTTTAGCCATAAGCCGTAACAAACTTTACAACAAGTAAAATACAGTAAAACTGAAAGACAATATTACAAAATATCATTTATCACACTGGGGAAAATAAAAATTTATATTCATGTTGCATTTTAACCATGCCCTTCCCAATTGCCTAATAACCATACTATTCCTGCTATACTACGTCCATCCTCCAGGGTGAGGTTGTCATTGGTTATGTAGTTATATGGTTTACAGGACTAAGAGATCTTACAGGAAATAAACTCGCCCGTTGTTACTGGGCCTTTCTCCGAGAGCCTTGGTATTACCCCTCTTTAACCTGTTAGAGAACACCATCTTTAACTTAACACTCTAAGGAGTTAACCACACAGTACTACCTTGGGACGATATTCCTAAAAAGATGGTAGTTTACCTATACATACAGCCCCCCCCCCCCAGTTGGAGACCCTACCCTTCATGGGATTTGAGGCAACAGTATTGGACCCTACCATACCCGCAATAATGATAATGAAAACAACAATGTTGGTTATTCTTATTGTAATAATGAAAATAGCATGCACACCCTTACAAGGGGGCATAATTTGCCCATCTCTCTTTTATAGTTCTCTTTGGGTATGGAGTGCAGTGTGGATTTGCTTCTTACCTGATTGGCTTATAAGGGGGCATTTCCCCCCTCTCTTTTATTGCCCTCGTTTGCACAGTGAGGATTTGCCCCTCGTCTACTTTGGGCTTAAGGGGCATTTTCCCCTCCCTGATTTATTTCCCTCTTTGGCATGGAGTACAATGGGGATTTGCTCCTAGACTTTGGGTGTTTTCAGACGTGCCGGGGCGCCCATTGGCCCCAGCACGTAATTGCGTATTGAGTCCCCTCCGGAATCAGAACAGCCCGTCAACAGACGTGCTGGCTGATTCTGGAGGGGAATCAGGGGAGAGGGCGGGGCTGTATGGCGCAACGTGCGGCCGCACAGCCCTGCCCCACCATGCTCCTGAGGCCGCCCGCCCTCTGGGAGATGGACAAGCACAGCGGCCAATGCGGCCACAGCACCTGCCCGCCCCCTGGGGTATTGGCCATGGCCTGGAATCAGCAGCAGGCACGGCTGCCAATTCCGGGCCATGGTCTGGGAGCAGTCATGCCGTTTTTATTTATTTTATTTTTTTATCGGATTTTTACCCCGCCCCTCCTAAAACAGCTCAGGGCGGCTCAGTGAATCCCGCCGTGGTTGACTGTGGAAACGTCACGTCTGTTGGGCTGAAAAGTGATTCCCGACAGATGTTCACCCCTGGTGGGAATCGCTTTGCCCACGCTTTTGGAGCTCCGGCTGCCCGGACCTCCAAAAGCGTCGTCAAAGTGATTCCCACCGGGGGTGAACATCCGGCGGGAATCACTTTTCAGACCAACAGACGTTACACCACCACGGTCCCCACAGGGGGATTCACCGTGGTGGTGTAACATCTGAAAATACCCTTTGTATTTTCCTGTAGTGAGACTAGGGGAAGGGGTTATTTATCATCTGTGTTTGATACCCACTTTCAGGTGGCAGCTGGAACCCAGCTATCATATCCACTGCTTCCTGAGTCCCCCTCTCCTGTTGGAGCTGTGGCTTGGGGGGGGGGGGATTTCCCATGGCTTTGGGGTGGGGGATAAACTGGCCTGACACTGTTGCTCACTTGGTAGGGGGTGGGACTAGAGGTGGAGCTGGAGGCGAGGCTTGCTCACCTGGGTGGAGTTATACTAACTTTAGACTTCATCCCCCCCATCCACATCACTTCTGGATCCACCCCTGTTGAAGTCTCCTCTCTGTTATAGGGGAGACTTCCTCCTTCAGTCCTCTCCCTTTGCTACTGCTTCTACCTCCATTTTATATCTTTTTGGTCAGCTGACTGTCCAGGTGGTAGTCTCCCTTAAAGGAGCACCATTACAATGGGTGAAAACAGAAATGACGCTAACCACCCTTTAACCACCCTTGATGGTCATTTATGCATGTTTCAGGGCTGCATAGGGTACCAATACAGCCCTGAAACATGCATAAATAACCACCAAGGGTGGTTGAAGGGTGGTGAGTGTCATGTCTGTTTTCACCCATTGTGACACTCGCACAATACACTCAGCGTGAGCCTCTGGCCTCTGTTGCTTGTTTATTTCTCTATTGATTCATCCCATAAACAGTCACTGCCCTCCCAAGCCACAGCTGTACTTGCATCAAAGAGCAACGGTTTCTCAGGGTAACTTGGGTGTGTTACCCCCACAATGTTCTTATGTTCAATGTTGTTCCAAGGTTTCTGAGGTTGACTTTGGTGTTATTTCCCATAAAAAACATAACAAAAACCAAAAGACAAATAGAAAAATAAAAGTTGGTTGGTAGAGAATCACTGTTAGTTATTACCGGTAGTTAAGTTGGTAGAGAATCACTGGTAGTTATTACCAACTTGATAAGACACTTAAAACATCAGTTTCTCCTCACAGTGATCCTGGGTTCTGTTTTTTTACACTGCTAGGGAGAAATGGGACTAGTGGGAGAGAGACATTGGATGGGACCTTAGTAAGAGGGCTCTCTATCCCCCAGTGGCAAGGCTTCACACAGCAGCAAGGAGTTCACAGGGTTAACTAATGTAATTTCCCTCCAATGTTAACTCTAGGAACTCCTTGCTGCTGGGTTAAGCCACACCACCGGCTTAACTAGTGGGTTGGCTCTGCCTACCATTGGGTTGGCTCTGCCCACTTCTGGCCCCACCCTCTGCACACCAATTTTGCAGAAATTAGTATAAAATAGCATATGTAAATGTTATGCAAATGTTTGTCCTTTTTTCTGACAATGCTTCAGTGGGCACCCTCAGCTGGACTCTGTCACACAGATATCACTGTTTACTGCATTACCCTTTACTGAATTACCATTTACTGTTTACTAGGGGATGGCATTCTGGATTTGGATTAATCCATAACTGCTCACAATGGGCTGTTACAGATTAATCTGTAAGGAACAGTAATAGTGGCACCACGCCCATTGTGGATTCAAATCTATTTTTTTTTTAAATCATTGCACTTGTGCAAAATGGCCACCATACCATTCACACATGCATGCCCTTTTCCAAAATGACAGTGGCAGCATTGCTGCCATTTTAGGAAAGGGCAGCCAGTCTGTACATGCAAAGGAGCCATTTTTTGCATGTGCAGACCAGCTGCCCTTTCCGCTCTAGTCCAACCCACCATCATTTTGGAAAAGGGTGCACATGCACAGAATGGTCCGGTGGTCATTTTGCACATGTGCAAATAATCTGGCAGAGTGTGGTGCTAAGGAGCGAGGCACCATGCTCAGGGCACCAAAGGTACTGGTTCATACCTCAGCCCCTACAGTTACCACTTAGTGTTGTGTGTGAAGAATGATTACTCTGGGGAGCATTGTGTTCAAGAACAGGACAAAGCTGCTGGCTGTACACAGAATTCTCTATGCTAAATTTTCATTGTTGTTACCAAACTCTCCAGTAATAGCTGCACAACAGACACAGCTATCACAGGGGGCCGTGCACACATTGCCCATAACCTTGCTCAGAAAAGCATAGAATCATAGAATCTCAGGCCACTTTCAGACATCCTCCCCCCCTGGGTGCATACTTTATTTATTTATTATTAAAATTTACATGCCACCCCCTCCTGCCACAAGCATCTTAGGGCAGCTGACAACATTTTAAAACATATAACTAAAATAAAGTAAAACAACCTAAAATCCCCAGAGTAAAATAACCCATACTCAAACCTTCCCAGGTGTTTCAGACCAGCGGCACCCCATGCATATCCAGGCTGTGCATTCCTTCCCACAGCCAAAATATGGGGGGGGGGGAGGGGAGGGGGTCTGAAAGTGGCCTTAGAGTTGGGAGGAATCTCAATGGTCATCTAGTCCAACCACTGCTTGGATGCAGGATGACTGCAGCTACACAATGCCCGATAGATGGCTTCCAGCCTCTTTTTGAAAACCTCCAGCAATAGATAGCCTAGAACCTCCCTAGGCAACTTATGCCATTGCTCTGTAGCTCTTACTCTTAGGAACTTTCCCCATATATTTAACTAAAATCTACTTTCCTGTAAGTAGCCAAACAGTCCTGTGGCAGACAACTAACAGAGTCTTGGGGTTACCACTTTCCTTGCCTCCAGGTCACCTTGCTTCTCTTTTCAGTCTTTCAAACAGAGATGTGCTCCCTTGCTCAGCCAGGAACTGACTCCTCTCGAACCAGGATGCCTCTTATATATCCAGGAGTGGGTGTGGCCAGTTCCCCACTCCTGTGTTCCTTAAAGGTACCGCAGTCCACAGGTCCTCTGTCCTATTACACAGCCCTTTAGATATTTGAAGTCTTCTATCATGTCTCACCTTAATCTCCTCTTCATTAGGTTAAACATACCCGGTTCCTTCAGCCTTTCCTCATAAGACTTGCTTTCTAGACCCTTTATCATCTTTGTCTCAAGGCTGGTGTTGAAATCACCTAGACGTATTGTCTTGGGTGATTTCAACCTACACACTGAGGCTAGACTTTATGGGGTAGAGCAGTAGTTCATGGCTGCCATGACAATCATGGGCCTATCCCAGATCATATCTGGCCCAACTCATGAGGCAGGGCACACGTTGGATTTTATGTTTTGCACCTGCCTGGATAGAGGGGTTCCAATTATTGGGGGTGTTGTTACAACGCCATTGTCATGGTCAGATCATTGCCTTCTGGAAGCCCAGATCTTGGCCCTCATATGCCCTCATTAGGGTGGTGGACTGGTTAGGTTGTTCTGCCCCCAGAGGCTAATGGATGCGATTGGTTTCCTCCAGAATTCTCTGGGGGATTTATCTACTGACCTTAGTGGCTTCTCTGTTGATAACCTGGTCACTTTGTGGAATGACATCTTGACCATGACCATCAACACGACTGCACCCAGGCGTATGCTCCCACCACTGTGGAAGCATAGGTCCCCCTGGTATCCAGAGTATCTGGGGCTGCTGAAGAGGAAGGGTAGGCAGTTAGAGTGCAGGTGGCAGTCAACTCACTCTGAAGCCGACCAATTGTGGTATAGATAGTTTTTAAAGGACTATGCCATGGCTGTAATGGTGGTGAAGAAAGCTTTCTTCTCCACTACCATAGCATCTGCATAGTCTTGTCCGGCAGAGCTGTTCCGGGTGGTGAAGGGTCTGGTTAATCTGGTTTGCCTCTTCCTCAAAATGGAATCATCTAATACCCGCTGTGACATTTTTATTCATTACTTTGCAGATAAAATCCCTTGTATTCACCATGACTTGGGCACTGCCATTTTATCTGCAGAATCAGAGTTCGGGATTATGGAAGCTTGGTCTTGTCCTGTTTATTTGCATCAATTTCAGTCATTATCACCCAGTCAGTCATTCAGTCATTCAGTCATTATCAATTTCAGTCATTATATTATGTGGGTGAGGTGCCTGGGACAATGAGGGTAACCAGTTGTGAACTAAATCCTTTCCCGTTCTGGCTAGTGAAAGCCAGCTGGGAGACCTTGGGGGCCGTTGCTGACTGGGTTTGTCAATGCCTCCCTTTGGGAGGGTAGGATGTTGGATGCTCTCAGAACTGCAGTTGTATGGCCCCTGCTTAAGAAGCCATCTTTAGACACTGACTCCCCAGCCAGCTATCAGCCTGTCTCTAACCTTTTCTTTTTAGGGAACATTACTGAACAAATGGTTGCCTAACAGCTCCAGGCTCATCTTAATGTCATCTGATTCCTGGACCCATTTCAGTCAGACTTTCATCCTGGGTATGGCATGGAGACTGCACTTGTGGCCTTGGTCGATGACCTGCACCTGGAGATTGACAAGTGGAGTTTTACCTTGTTGATCTTGTTAGATCTTTCAGCAGCCTTTGATACAGTTGATCACAAGGTGTTGTTGACACAACTGTGGGACCTGGCACTGGTAGGGGTGTGCGGGACCACTCTTGAGTGGTTCCGCTCCCTCCTGTCGGGGAGGCCCCAGAGAGTAGTGATGGACGATTGCTCGTCATCCTCTAGGGACCTCCTCTGTGGGGTTCCACAGAGTTGTATTCTGTCTCCCCGCTTGTTGAATGTGTATATGAAGCCTCTGGGCAAGGTCATTCAGACATTTGGGGTAAAGTGTCATCAGTAAGTTCAGTATGCTGATGACATCCAGCTCTTACCTCTCTTTTTCATCTGACCCAGACCCGATGCCTGTCTGCTGTCAGGGACTGGATGAGGATGAGCCGACTGAAGCTGAATCCAGACAAGACTGAGGTGATGATGGTTGACTGGCCTTGTGACCTGGAGGGGATTGGGACTCCTGTTATTGATAGAGTTCGGCCCCCTCTGGTCATCGAGTTCTCCGTCTTGGGATGCTTTTGGAGCCTTTTGTGTGCCTGGATTGTCAGGTTGCGGTGGTGGCCAGGAGTTTTTTTCACCAACTCCATCTGGTGAGGAGGCTGCAGCCTTTTCTTTCTGATTCGGATCTGACTACTGTCATCCATGCTTTCATAGCCTTGAGGCTAGATTACTGCAATTCACTCTACATAGGGCTGCCCTTGATGACTTTTTGGAAGCTGCAACTGGTGCAGGAGCTCGCCTCGTTTCGGGAACAGGGTGCCGGGACCACATTACACCAGTGCTCCGAAGTCTGCACTGGTTCCCTATAACTTTGCAGGCCCTATTCAAGATGTTGGTTTTTCCCTTTAAAGCCCCACTTATCTGAAAGACTGCATAACTTCCATACCCCATTGCGGCCCCTGCAATGGGCTGGGAGCACCTCCCTGTGGGTTCTATCTGTTTACCTTATTCATACGAAAAAGGCTTGCATAGAGGCATTCTTGGTTGCTGCCCCACTGCTTTGGAAATCCCTCCCCCTGGAAGTTCATTTGAGCCCAGCCCTGGGCTTCTTCCAGAGACGGTGTAAGACTTTTCTTTTTGAAAAGGCATTTGGCAGGTGGGGAGAGGGGTTTGGGGTGGTTTGGGGGCTGGGTTAGGGGGGTTGAGTTGTGGGCTTATGGGACGCTTGGAGGGTTAAGGGGTTTTTTATTGGTTATTAATGTTCTTATGATTTATGAGCTGCCCTGAGCCTTCGGGAAAGAGTGGCATATAAATTTAAATAAATAAATAAAAATGTGTAGCCCTTCTCTGAACCTGCTCCAGGATGCTAGGGTTGCTAGCACCTTGGGATGTTAGCAACCTGCTGAGTGCCATCATCTTGCTCCCCCTCATCCACCCACCCACACCCCAGCACTGCTTTCTATGGAAGGTTATTGAGGGGGTTGGGGGGGGATTCCAATTGCACTTAAAGTCAATAGATTTTTCAGACCTGTGTATAGACATGAGCCTTATGTTTAATGTAACCATGGGAGGTAAGTTGCTTGCTCTAGGCTAGGATATATGGTGAATGAACCCACTTTCAGTGGGTCAGTTCCTTCCTCTGAAAGTTTCCATATGGCTTTAGGAATCCATCCCTCTTAGTAATCTCCTGAGTAAGATCTTGATGTCCTTCTGACAAGACCCTTGGAGCTTGTGTGTCATCACTATGCTGCCATACCCCTCCATTTTCCCAGTCTCAGAGCCATGAGTTTCCTGCCTCTTTCAGGGAGGAGCTGTCCGGCACACCTATATTGCTGGAGGGCACATGGCCTTGTTTGACATTAGGAAAATCACCAGCAGGGAGGGCTACAGAATTCTCACCCTCATGGACCTCGTTTCAGCAGTCACAAAGCTCTCACTCACAAGGGTCAGACTGCAATGCAAAGGGAAGATAAATTCTTTAAAGTAAGTTTAAAGTTTCACCTACTCTTGGATATTGTTGTGTCTGCTGGCTGGGAGCTGGATTCTCATGCAGACGTAACCAATTAGTAACACCCCCATGTCTGGCTGCCAGGCATCCTGTGAGTACATCTGATATGCTACCACACCAGACAGACCTGACCTTGGAACATTGTGGTCCACGGTGACAGACAGCATCTTTACTGGGAGAACCTGGCCCCTTGCTGAGCTGGATGCAGGTAGAAGCCACTTGTAGTAAATCTCACAGATACCAGGGTTTCTTACCGGTTCCTACTGGATGTGTGCACACACAAAGCAATCACAATCCATTTCCTTGGGTTTGTAGCCACCACATGGAGAACTTCAGTCAAAGTGTGCACAGATAGTTAAAATAGCACCCTGTCCGTCATTGGAGGCTCATCCACAAGGCCTCTGTCTTGGGCTGCATTCTGTGGGATTTGCAATTACCAATAGGCTGCCCTGTGTGAAGATGAATGTCTATAGCTCACAGGAATTTGTATAAACCTGGGGACAGGGGGTTGTTTTGCTTCAGAGCCCCCTCACCTTACTTTGCTCTCAAAGTAGGCTGCAACTAAAACAAAGCCAAAACTTCTATGTTTCATTCAATTTTCCAGAAAGCACTCACCTCCACATGATTCCTGCCTGTACGAATTCACTTGAGATCTGCCCTGGCTACTCTGAAATCTGGCCAGCGGTTGGCAAAAGGGCCGAGAATCTCAGATGCCTTTCCAACAACTCTGACCCAGTTCTGGAACTGCAACCAAACTCTGGAAAATAAGTTGTTTGGATAAGCTGGGACCATTCTGAAAGCTCACCCAACTGAGGTCACTATACATGGCTGGCATGTACAAGGTGACCCATAATCCTTTTGGGTGCATGGCATTTGGCCAAGGGTTTCACCAGGGATTCCATTGTTGAGACAAACCTTGACCCTCAGAAATCCCTCTCCCCATTTGCTCCCAGTGACTTCCTTCTCCCTTGTTCCCACCTCCCAAGCCAGGGTGAGGATGGAATCCCATGCTGAGCGTGAAACAGTTTGGAGGAAGCCAGTTGGAAGTCAATTGCTTGCAACTTGCCTATTTCTGAAACTACCTCTCTAGGGTGATTTCATCATTTTTTGTAAAAGAAAAGGCAAATGTGCCCTCCTGCTCCCCCACCCCGTCCCTGTCCCTGTCCCCACTGTGGGAGCTTGCCTCAGACCAGTCCAAGCTGGGATCTAAGCTCCTAGCAATACTACTCTCATGCTCGATCCTTCTTTGCTGCTACAGAGATGTATGGACCCCTTAGCGATACTGCATGTACCCAGCTCCTTCCCCTTCAATACTCCAGAGATGTACAATTCCCCCTAACAATATTGTGCATGCCAGGAGCCATCTCTGTTGCTGCTGCAGAGATGTATGTGGGCTTCCTAGCACTTCTGTTCATGCCCAGATCCTTCCCCTTCCCTGCTGCAGAGATGTACAGGTTCCTTAGCAATACTATGCATACCTGTATCCTTCTCTTTCACTGCTGGAAAGATGTATAGGTTTTGTAGAGTTCAAAGCAGAGGAGCGAGACCTGGCTCTGCCCTGGATGTGGAATTCTGCTTGTTGTGGGCACAGTGGGGTGGGATCAAGTATTGCTTCCATTCCCTGGCAGTAGCCAACCCCTTTCCCCCATAGAAGCCACAGAGAGATGTGGGCTTTGAGGTGCCAGACAGACTGAGGTCTTGCTGCTGCAGTTGGAAAGATCTGCCATAGCATTTCCTGTTCTCGAATATGATGCTGTTTCTATGGACTATGATCATGATGTTCATTATGCATGATGCTCACATATGTGCTATGATCGTGTCCCTGCAACAGCATCCCATGTTGCTCCCCAGGATCTCTGAGAAAGTGTCTCTCCACACCTCCCTGCATCCCTAAGGGAGGGTAACCGCTGAGTTCTAATGCCCTCTGTTCCACCCTGGCTAGGTTGCTTTGGTCACTGGGAGCTCTAGCTGCTGCCTGCCCTGGCAGAGGGAAAGCATTTCCAACAAGCTGCTCTAGGTCTCTGGCAGCTCCAAGGAGAGAAGGCATCCTCTGATGGGCTGCTTATATATGTGGCATGGCCAGGGGCTCTTGCAGGGTCTTCTCATCATGGGAGTGGGGATTAGGGGTGTGCACCAGGACCCCATGACATTTTCCGTTATTGTTTTAGTTATTAAAATGTGTCATTTTCATTTTTGTTAATAACGAAATGTTGTTTTTTGTTATTGTTATCGATACTGATTTCAAATGAAGATTTTGGTTTTGGTATCATTATTAGTATTGGTATACACACAATATCTAGTTTTATCTATATATAATCTAAGCTAAACCTAACCTATGTATAATACAAAATATTCTTGTCCTATAATCCTAATATATATAATAGAACAGCCTAGTGTCTAAACTATATATATATATACACACACCAGGTTTTTGGACTGAAATCCCCCTTTGTGTGGTCAGGAGAGGTGGGTTCCTCAGGAGCACATTGCCACCTCACTGCTTCCCTACCATTAGGCACAGTTTCACCTTGCTGCTATGATCCCTGCAACTTTGAGGAATTACCTTTCTTGTGTGCAGCCAAAGATATAAGGAGCTGCCTAACTGAGTCAGACCAATGGTCCATCTTAGTCCAGTATTGCCACAACCTGACACAGCAGCAGGGTTTTTCAAATCCAGCTCTCTAGGGTCTCCAGCAGAGACCTCACCAAAGCATGCTACCCAAGACCCTCCAGGATCCCCAGCAGAGGCCTCATCCAGGCATACTACCAGAGATCCTGCATCAGAGATGCCAGGGATTGAACTTGGGACCTTATATATGCAAAGCATGTGCTCTACCACCTGAGCCACAGCCCAGACCCCATGTTTGGCACAATTGTCAGGGAGCTGAGAAAATGATTACCAGTGGAGTAACAACAGCCCAAAATGAGGGGTGATGCTCCTCCTCCTTCCTACCCCTTCCCAAAGCCCACCTCATCCCCCCTACCCCAAATGACAGCAACTACAACCACTCATTCAGCTTCTGGGAAATTTAAAGGACGCTTTTAGACATGCCACTCTACATGTGGATTTAAATAATCCATTTTTATAAAAGTTATGCATGTGGAGCTTAGATTCGCCGCTGCCATTGAGAACAGTGGTTTGCACATTGTTTTGAAACCACATTGGTAAAACCTCGATAAAACTCAGATATCGAGGTTTTGCCAATGCAGGTTTCAAAAGAATGTGCAAGCTGCAGTTTGCAATGGCGGCGCGTCTAAACGCCACCCACACAACTTTTATAAAAGCAGATTATTTAAATCCACATGCAGAGTGGGACGTCTAAAAACGCGCTAAATGTTAGTGAGGAACAGAGTGGGACGGGGCACCCCCTCTTGATTTCAACCTCCAGCAACCTCCTCCAGGGCAGCAGCTTGTGCCAAAATTAAGGCGGGTGTGCCCCCTGAGCTTTGTACTTGGGAGGCTCCTCTCCATCCCTGTCTATGATTATACTCATGATTATTTTGTTCATGAATCTGCTCTGAAGAAACCCTTTGAATGCTATAGTGAAGAACTTCCTTAGGGTAATGACCCTAATTATAATCCCAAAACACAAAACGAGATAAAGAACTTAACTCCTAACGGGATTTTGCCACAGCAGGCTCTGTAGAACAGGGTCCTTCTAGTTATAAAGTTTGCATACCAAGCTCACTGCTAATGGACTCATCAATAGCGTCAGTTGAAATAATTCTACTGCTGCCTCCGAAATGTGCTTTTCATTAGCGATCTCTCTGGTTCCCAAGAACATCTGTAGTGTATTTTTCTTACACACACATTCACACGTGTGCTCGCACACACACACACACACATGCACACACACACACACTTGGTTCATTTAAGTAGTTGGCAGCACTCGCAGTAGCAGCAACAGTTATGCACGTTTCCAGTGTTTATTCCTCATGTGCTGGCAAACTCTCTGGGGTTGAAGAATAAGATTCTTTCCTGTTGTAGAAAGGCAGCCTCTAGAATGTCCCTGCTCTGGCAGGGCCTGTGTAGTAACCCAGCCCAGACCCTCATCAGAGCGAAGCAAATAACAATGTGCAGATTTTATTAAGAGTAGAAAAGCTCCTTTCCCACAACTGAGCAAGTGGGAGCCAAAAATAAGCCTGGCTGAACTCTGCTTTGCCACGGAATGAGCTGCCGTCCCCCTGGTGACTGGCTGCCGCAGATTGCTTGTTTCACCCCAAGCTGCACTCTCCCTCTTTGAAACTTCTCAATTAAAACTACACCATAACCACCAAAAACAGAAAACAGCTTCTCCATGAACCAATAAATTATGAGTTTTTTTAAATCTGAATGCTCTTAAAATAAAAACAACATTTTCTGGCTGTGTGTACGGTGCCTTACATTGCTGTGTGGCAGAAGCCAGGAACCAAGGGGAACCAGGCAGGGGCAATACAACTAGTTCTGTAAGAGCTGAGCACCACACTTTCCACCCCACCTCTGTTTAAGTGTATTCCAGTAGGATTTTAGCTGCCAAACTGGTGGGTTATCACCCCTGGCACTGGGCCTCTGTATGAACAGTCCTGGAGAAAAACCAAAGGCAGAACTCTACTCTGAGGGCTCCAGTGTGGCTCCCAGCTCAGCTGTTATCTGCACTCCCAGCAATGTATGGAGAGGGGTCTGGGCTCTGACCTACAGCTCTGACCGGGTCTAGAGAACACAAGACCACCAGCACCAAAAACACAGGCATCTTCTATTTAAGGTAAAAAAGAGCACTATTTAGCAGAAGTAGCTAAGGCTGTGGAAACAGGGTGGACGGAAGGGCATAAATTTGGGGTGCAGGGAGCAGCCTCTTCCCTAATTTTTGCCCATGTAGTCCCCAGGTTATTTACTTTGAACTGGGGCTGAAACGAGATTATGATAAACCAGGAGATCTTATTGAAATCCTGGTTCCCGATACTATCTCAGTCAAATTGAGAACCTCTCAGTACGCGGTAATGTCTTGACTGACATTTCATTTCTTGATTTGACTTTCCACTTACCAGGATCCTGTTTACCATTTCACCATTTACCGTTTTGCTGTTTACCACTTTGCTGTCCATTTCAAATCCCAAGAGGTAATACGAATGCAATACCACATCTCTTGCACTCCATTTTCCCTTGTATTCCTTTGTCACTCATTGGCTGGTAGGCAGATTCCTTTACTAATCTGCAATCCAGTTACAGATTGGTCAAAGTAAAGGGATCAACAAAGAACAACAATTCTGAGTGGAGGCACTGGAGTTGAGATTAAGGGGCACTAGGGGAGGGGAGGTTAAGGGGTGGGCTCTTCAGACAGCGATTGGCTCAAAAATGCGGAAACAACAAACTAAGTAAAATGGTACCCTCAGCAATGCAGTAAATGGAAAATGAATGGTAAATGATAAGCAGAAAGTTAGTAAATTGGGACGGTATCTCATAGTATTGCAAAAATCAAGAAATTGCATCAGTATTGGGAAATGGTCAGGAAATCAAGCCTGGGTCCTGATATGGCAACATTTCTCACAAGCAGTCATTTAGCTGCTTGTTTCAGCCCTGCTTTGTTGCTAATCTATCATCAATTAAAAAAAAATTGCTAGTTGCTAGTTCTGGCCACTAGAGGGAGAGATGGTCACAGGGCTCCCACAATAAGGGCACATTCAGATCTCAGTTTAGCCTGAAGTAGCCCTGTAGGTTTCATTGGGTTACTCCAGATTGAGTCCAGCATCTTCCCATGTAAGAAATAATTAAGGAGAGCAGGGTCACCAACTCCTACACACAAACACAGACACACACACACACCAGCCCCCCCCCCTCCCCCGCCATCTCTCTGTCAGCCCCTGCCATAGACAAAATTAAATTTGACCAGGGCCACGGGCAGCTCTGCTGCCTGCTGCCTTGGATCAACCCTCTTGATCGAGAGAAAGGGGTGGTGCTACTGCATGCACACTAACATGAAAAAGGCACATTAAACCATAGAATTCTACTGTATGAACCAGAGAGGAGTGTTTGTCCCTACATCGAAATGGGTTCAAATTCAACCACAGGATCCTGCTGGGCTCTGTGCAGGAAGGAATGATGGTAATAATACACACACATGTCTAGTCTGTGTGTCACAGGGGAATTAGACTGGAGGAACACAATGGACTCTTGTCTTTCAAGTCTGGGAAATTAAGAGATTATAAGCCACAGGCAGGGACCACGTCTAGTTCTGTGTTCTGTACAGCACCAGGTCATACGACTGGCGCTATATAAATGTCTAATAATAATAATAAAATAATAATGGGAAAACACAACTCAGTCATTGGCTCTTCTGCTTTTCCTTTAACTTCGTACTTGTTTGTTTCTCTTTGCATAACAAAAACTGCTCCTTGGTTTTTGGGATAACATGGTTAAACCAGTAATTTCCAGAGGAAAATCCACAACACCCTTTCTCTATAAAGCCTGCCCACCTTAACCTTCTTTGGGCGCTTTTAGACAAGCGGGTCACCGTCATACGACCCACTCGCACAATTTTTCAAAATCCCGCAGGGTGGGATTTAGACAAGCTAATGG
The DNA here is from genome assembly GCA_003113815.1 of Sphenodon punctatus. Lineage (NCBI taxonomy): Eukaryota > Metazoa > Chordata > Lepidosauria > Sphenodontia > Sphenodontidae > Sphenodon > Sphenodon punctatus. The sequence continues at coordinate 302,408 of QEPC01007937.1, forward strand.
CTGCAATCAGGCGCATGAAAGGCGGTCGTGCGTTGTCTGCCGACCGCGAATTAAATACCTCGATTGTGAGGTATTTAATTCGCCTTTCATGCGTCCGATTGCAGCATTGCGGGATTTTGAAAAATCGCGCAAGTAGGTCGCACAACGACAACCCGCTCATCTAAAAGCACCCTTTCTGAGCCAGAGAGAGCTGTAGAGAGTTTCCTAATCTGCATATCTGGGTTCCTAGCCTGGAAGAGAATCATACACAGAGTTCCGGCTAGAGTTCGGAGTCAATTATATTCAATTTGAGCATTCTCAAGCAGTCAGATAAGTTTAAAATCCAGAGGAGCCAAAACATTCCCAGCCAAAGCTTTTAGAACTAATAAATGTCACTTTCCTCCTGTCTACAGCCTGTCACTGGATCTCCTTGCACGATATGAAACTGCTGGGGAAAGAATGCTAATAAAGGCTGCTCGAGTCCATTCCCGCCTCCTTGGGCCCAGACTCCTCCAGCAAAGGTGATTCAGGAGGCACATACCATGCTCTGGTGCTCATAGTGAAATCCATCTTCATCCTCTCAGAGATGTTTGTCTCATTAAGAAGCGGAGGCCAAACGTATGCAAGGGAAGCAAGTGATCCTGAGTACTGATCCTGCACACCCACATTGGGAATGGTACAACAGTTCACAGTCCCTCTTGCACTGGTAGCAACAGGGGGGACTGAAGGAACCTACCCCCTGGGTGTAGGGTCCAGAAAACAGACTCCTCAATTTTGGCCTTGTATGAACCTCATGGTGGTGCCTGCAGCACAGGACTGCCCCCTGTACCACTCTGCCCCACATCAGCTGGATGAGTTGGTAGAGCCACTGTCATTTCAGGGGTCCTGGTTTGAGGATTTGCTGGGAGAAGTTGTCCCTCTGACTTTGAACTGTGGTTCCCCCACTTGTTTATAGAACTGGTGTAACAAGGCATAAAAAGGGCTGTAGCTTTTGCCCCCTCAGATGCTGCCTTTGAAGATGTCCTCCCAAGACCCTCTTTAACACAGTGCCTGTGTGTCTCCCCAACCCTGATCCTGGCAGATGTTTCTGAGAGGCACTCTCGCTCTCTGCGTTTATACTTAGTTCTCTCATGGCTGAGGAATATAGAGCCCAGTTCCTGGGGTTTGGGGTCTAGGGGATCTGAACAGAGACTCAGGTCGCTTTTATACGAGACGCTTAAAAGCACCTCCTGAGTCCCACGTTGAGAGAAAAACCGCGCAGGGTGTGTTTACATGCTCCCCGCGCTGCCGGAAGTGATGTGCTCCCCGTTGTTGGCAGCGGCACCGCACCTCACACTGCAATATTAAACACAGCTACAGTATTAATACAGCTGCCATCATGAAGAAGCTTAGTGGGGAGGAGTGCAGTCAACAGCCAGCTGGGGCTCCACAATTCCCACTGAGGCTCAGACTCACAATCACACAGACCACACTGGCCAGTGGTTAGGGTTGCCACCTCTTGCAGATTGACCCCAAGACTCCCATAGGCCAAAATGGGAGTCTCAGGGTAAATATGCAAAAAGTGGCAACCCTAACCAGGCAGCTTGACCATCTCTTTCCTCCTGAATGGAGTGTGGTCTTTCTAGAGGACAGTGGCCTCATCCGGGGATAGTTGGAGGAGGGATTCTGGGGTGATACACTTAAATCTGTGGATCTGAAGAACATGGGGGTCACAAGCTCTCTGGCTGGTACCAGGGGCAGCACCAAGACTGGAATTTGGGGGTTGAGGGTTGCAGGAGACCTGGTGAACCAGCTCATCCAGCTGGTTCATACACTTACCTGTCTTCAGGAGAAATTGGTGGTTCAGGGGGGGCAGTAAAATATTGTGGGAAGTTGCAACACACACACACACACAGGGTGTTTTCAGATGTGACAACAGCCCACGTTTCCACACTTTGACCCACGTGGAATTTCACGCTATCATCACAGTTGAATACGCCACCAGATGTGAGCCTAGGTTGTTTCCTGGGTGATGTTGGTACTTAGCCTGGGCTGTGACTTGGGAACATCCCCACGGCACAGGCCGGGGAAGAGCCAACATGGCCGGGAAACAGCTGCCAGGCAGGGAGTAAAGCAGTCTATCACGTCTGATAACCTGCTTTACCTGGACCCGGTCTGGAGTCCCGGCAGTTCCAGTCATCATGGCAGCCATCATTGGCCGCCATAGCTTCCCATCAGCCAGGGTGTGGGCCGGGTGGACACATGCCCATGTGTCTCCCTGGTCCAGCTGCCATCACTTTTGTTCAGTGGCTGGGCCAATTCCCGCCCAGAGGACGGCTTCCACCCAGGTAAATCCGTGGTGGCAGTGGGAGCAGTCACTTCTGTTTTCACCCAGAAAGAGAGAGAACTGCCACTGGCAGAACTGTCATTACCTGAGAGAGGGAAAGTCCTTGAGTGTAAACAGATGACCAGCAGCTCCACTTTTGCCCATGTCAGCCCACTTCACCCCGGGGTTGACCTGTCCATCTGAAGAGTGACCACCAGATGTACAAAGCGGGGCAGCACCACATGAGGTGCTATGGAAGATCCCAGAGCACACCTCGCTGAGGGAGTTGGCCAAACCTATGGCAACCGGCAAACACAGAACCCCTGTCTGTCTAAACAAGTTTGTGAGCCCCAATCAAACAGAGGGTGTTTTTATACAAGCCTAATTTCTCCCAGACTTCAGAGTCTGGGAGAAAATGAACTTATGCGTGTGAGGGGGCTGGGACAGGGGGTAGGGATTAGATGTTTATTCCTGCTACCCAAAGTTGGCCAGGCGTCACTGGAAACAGCGGGTGCTGGTGTCAGTGGGTAAGGGGAAGCAAGGGGAACACAGGTTCACTCCCACACATATCCGACACACACACCAGCTCTGCCCCCACGGGGAAGGGGAAAATTGCCCGTCAGGATATTGTGGTGACCGAATACATCTCAGAGAGACAGGGCCTTTATCATCATAGGCCGCAGAGCAAAAGGGGAGACACAGACACAGACACACGCCACTCATGCTACTGGGAAGGGAGGAACATGCCATGAATGGAGGAGTGAGGGGTAACACGGGAAGGGCCTTGGTTCGAGGGGAGATGGGAAATAACACACACTCCAGGAGGGGGGAGGAGCCCAAGTCCAGAGAAGGGAAAGGGTCTTGCACGCTGTCAATTTCTCTCTCTCTCTCTCTCTCACTCCAAATGCAGTCTCACCAATGCCACAGGAATAGGGGAACAGGAAACACATATGCCACACACTAACACCTAAGTATGCACAAGCATCTTCCTCCACCACACAATATCAAATAACATGCAACGATCACAGCACTTAGCTTTGGGGCCAGCTTCTCGCTTCGATTACTGACTGCAGGAAGTTGCCTGCGATGGCTTAAGAAGAGCTAGGCATGCCCCCTGGCATGCTCTAAGGCACGCAGAGTGCTGCAACGGCTGCACTGGCGGCCCCGCCCCCTGTGCTGCCGGAGGCAGAGGCATGGCATTGGGCATTGCAGGGTCGGTTTCCCTGGCAACGGGTCACGGTGGGGATGCATCCCCTGTCATACTGGGCCCAGGAGTGAGTGCGGGGGCTGGGAGGCGAGCCCTCCTGGCTGGCGCTGGCGCAACACGGTCCCTGGCCCTGACAGGTGGGGGAAGTAGCACACGCTTGAAGACTTCAACTTGTAAATTCTCAATGGGGTTTTACAAGTCTGAGTCTCCAAGCATGCACAAATTCCCTGGCACCCACTGTTTCCAATGGCACCTGACCCATTGCCATGGTTACCAGAGCAAGCAGCAGGGCCTGAGCATGGGGTTGGCTCTCCTGTTTGTGTGCTCCTGAGCCAGGGCTTTCCTGGGGCAGGGGGAAGCTGTCTGTGTGCTCAGTTCACCCGCCTTCTGGGCTGTCTGTCTGAATGCAGCCAAACCAGTGGGTGCATGCAGCTCCGGTTTGGGTCACACACACACCTGGTCTGGGGCTCCGGCCCACTTCCGGTCTGTCTAAAAACAGCTGTTGTCTGTGAATAAAGGAACCGAGGTGCGTGTGTGTGTGCACATGTGCACTACTGCCCTCTTTTGGGCAAAGCTGCTCCACTGCATAGTATAGACTGTGTGTGTGTGTGTGTGTACACATGTGTACTGGGTAGGATCAGAGCCGTTCAACTCTGTGGCTCAGGTCCTACAGTAAATAGCAACAGGGGCTCTTACTGTAGAGCAGGCAGCTGTTGGCCCTGTTTTGGCCACAGATGCATCCCACAAACAGCAGAGAGAGCTTTGGCTTCTTGCAGTGAGTTTAGTGAAGTGAGCAACGATGTTTTGGGGGAGGGCAAGAGAGAGTCTATATCTGGGTGCACTGACAAGCCTAAGCACACAGTTGTGTAGTGAAGTGCATCCCTGCTACACTCTGCAGCCACAGCTGCCCACTGCAGGGAAAATTCAAAATGACCATGGTGGCAGGTGAAAGCAGGACTGCCCTGTACTTCCCAATATTCCAGGTGGCCAAGAATGACCTAAATCCTGTTTCTCAGCTAATAAACCTTGCCTCTGTTGGAAATGCAAGGACTGTGAGATCATTGCATCCATTTGCCC